>SNQJ01S0086274.1:46822-58485 GCA_010110895.2 Picea sitchensis | reverse complement strand
AGAGTTGGACACTACTGTTTAGAGTTTCCTTCCATTTGATCACCCATCTATGAACAATCGTGACACTAAACTGATGGGCGTCGGGCTCTGCTCCTGATAGCAATCCAGGAGTGACTTCCGTCACCAACACCCCCCCAAAAAAAACTAACTACCACTTAAGTTCCATCACATTAAAGTCTAGGAGTGAAACTCCCAGATCACTCATGATCATTCAACTCCCAAGCGTTTTGATCTTCTTCAATTTTCAATCAGTTCAAAAAACGATTNCTTCCATTTGATCACCCATCTATGAACAATCGTGACACTAAACTGATGGGCATCGGGCTCGGCTCCTGATAGCAATCCAGGAGTGACTTCCATCGCCAACACCCCCCCAAAAAAAACTAACTACCACTTAAGTTCCATCACATTAAAGTCTAGGAGTGAAACTCCCAGATCACTCATGATCATTCAACTCCCAAGCGTTTTGATCTTCTTCAATTTTCAATCAGTTCAAAAAACGATTTGCATGAAACGCCAACATTACGATTCTGAATTGATTCAAAGACGTGCTCAGGAACTGAGTTGTCTCTCCATGTGTGCTTGCTGACGATGCTCCTGCATCACCCCCTCAGTGAAGTTGATGACATCAAGCCACACACATCTGAGTGCATGATGTCCAATACTCTTTTGGCCCTGCTATCACTGTTGGGAAAGGAGTGCTTCACGTTCTTTCCATGTACACAACCTTTGCACATGCCATCTGGTTTTGCTTATATCTCTGGTAGTCTCGTCACCATGTTTCTCATACTCGATAGGGCCTTGTAATGTAGGTGAACAAATATCCTATGCCATCATTCAATGGGATTCATAGTGTCATGCATTAATGTTGAATCTGATCTCCCTTTCAATTTGTAGAGTCCTCCCTCTTGAACTCCAATCACCTCAACATCATAAAAAATATTCCTTCCAGGACACATAAGAACTTGTCCATCAACAAATGCAACTCTGTAACCCTTCTCATCCAATGTTGAAAACGAGAGAAGGTTCTTCTTCAATCCAAGAACATAGAGAACTTCCTTCATCTTCATTGGATTTCCTGAGTCTAACTTGTAGGAGGCTTCTCCTACTCCTTTGATCGGATATTGATAGTCATCTCCCAATTTCATCTTGAGTGGTGAATACTTATGAGTAAGGCTAGAGAATGAATCTTTATAACCTGTCATGTGCTTGGAAGCACCAATGTCCACTAGCGAAATGTCACTTCCATGAGTGATAGTTCCTGTAAGGGTTGAGATAAGTACAAACTCCTCATCACTTGATTCATCTTCCTTTGCAACCTTCTTGGGTGGCTCATCATTTTCAAATGTATGAACATGATGCCTTTTACCTCTTTTATTTTCCCTTGGTCTATGAATGAGGGAACAATTCCTAGAAATGTGTCCCATTTTCTGACAACAAAAGCATATGTTATTTGGGTTATTTATTTGGCCCTTCTGAAACTTCTTGGGTGAGGAGGGTTCTTTCTTGCTCTTTCCTTTCCTGGTGTGGGTGGATAGGGATTGATCATCATCTTTCATCTTATGTTCTCTTTTTTTTGTCCTTGCTTCTTCTTGGTTGCAACCTTGCCATAACCTATTGAACTTGGGTAGCTTCCTTCTTAAGCATATCCCTTGAATAAATGCATCCCATGACCTTGGGAGACCATTCATGGTGGCCATCACCATTTATTCTCCATTCACTGTATCACCAATGGCTTCTATCTACCCCTTGATCTGGTTCATTCTTGAGAAGCAAGAGTGGATGGTTTTTGAATTCTACATCCTCACGTTCTTTAACTGGGTTCTCAAGGTCATTGTTCAGTTGATGTTGTTGCCTTCAAACAGTCAGGTTAAGCCATCCATCATTTATTTTGGAGTGGACAATGAAGATATGTGATGAATAATTTGTTCCTTAATGGAGTCTGCAATAATCCTCTTTGCTTTGACCATATCCTTCTTGTGCTTTGCTTTAGCCTCATCTCCCTCTATTTCTTAAACCTCTTCTTTAGTGAACTTCTTTTGTCTTCTAGATCTGTGAATTGTCTTCGATTCAGGCCTGCTCTAATACCATGTTATAATTTTACAAGTTACAATTATCTTCTTTAACATTCATTAACAATTGCATGTATTAGGATAAGTGAAAGATAAACAATCACATAACAAAAGATATATCCTGGGAAACCCTCATGGGGAAGAAAACCCAACAGTCGATTCTTCAGTATAAATTCCTTCAACCAGTACAATGTCACGTTATAGCTCTCCACAAATAGACCAAGACCAAGATACCAAACTCCAAGAATACAATACCTCATGTGCTAGGCCTCCTTTTATATATGCTTAAAATACCTGAGAGAAGGCGAGTTGTGTGTGTATATAAATGAGAGGAAATTGCCCTCTATTTATACACATAACTTGACTCCCAGAAAGACGCAACCCTAAGGGGTCTTTTCATTTCAATAGATAACAATAAAATAATAATTTCTTTTGATACGATTTATACAATAAGATTACCATAACCTTCTCTAGGTTTGACCAGTACAAATACACAAAAGAATATATTACTGTGGTTACATCAAAATATCCAGCGAGGGCCAACGGTAGAATTCTTTCAAAGTATTTTTTTTACAATAAGGATAACAATAAAATAATAATTTCTTTTGATACGATTTATACAATAAGATTACCATAACCTTCTCTAGGTTTGACCAATACAAATACAAAAGAATATATTCTGTAGTTACATCAAAATATCAACAGGGCCAACATTGAAATTCTTTCAAAATGTTTTTGTATGCACTGAAATTTGACATGGATAGACTGTTCGCATGCCTTGACGATATGGGAGGGTTTCCATACTCTAAGATCACTCACAACCACTCTATATATCGACCCATCTCATCCTCATTTTGTTTTAATTTTATCAATCAAAATTTAAAGGAAACAACTATTAAAAGACATTGTACTAGGGATAGAGTACATGATGGGCAATAATGACCCGTGAATGGGGGCAATGTTGATTTTTTTTCAAAATATTTATGTATGCACCAAAATTTGACATGGATAGATTGTTTGCATGCTTTGGACGATATGGGAGGGTTTCCAGAAACAAAGATCACTCACATACCCACTCTTTATATTCATTGTCTGTGTCGTTTAAAACCAACATCCTGCCAATTAGGCCCATGATTTTGGTTATGGAAAGAAGAAAGTGATATATGAGATTTTGTATTTAAATAATGATTTTGTACCAATATTCTTTATGGATCGAAAGAGTACTTAGATGAGAGAAAAAAAAAGACAAGAAATAATTGATCTTGAAGCTTGTGCGATTAATCAAGTACTTCCTTATCGCGGTTAATGCATGCCCTTGCAATACTAGATGAGAGGACGTGCATCTTGGTCATATTTTAAAGGAAACAACTAAAATACATTGTACTAGGGCTAGATTACATGATGGAAAACAATGACCTGTGAATGGGGCCAGCGTTGAAATTCTTTCAAAATGTTTTTGTATGCACTGAAATTTGACATGGATAGACTATTCACATGCCTTGACTATATGGGAGGGTTTCCATACTCAAAGATCACTCACACACCCACTCTATATATCAACCCATCTCGTCCTCATTTCATTTTAATTTTCTCGGTCGAATTTTAAAGGAAAAAACTATTAAAAGACATTGTACTAGGGCTAGAGTACATGATTGGCAACAATGACCTGTGAATGGGGCCTGTTGAAATTTTTTCAAAATGTTTCTGTATGCACCGAAATTTGACATGGATAGACTGTTCGCGTGCCTTGACGAGATGGGAGGGTTTCCAGACACAAATATCACTCAGACAACCACTCTTTATATTCATTGTCTGTGTCATTCAAAACCAACATCATGCCAATTAGGCCCATGATTTCGGTCGTGGAAACAAGAAGGCGATAGATGAGATTTCATATTTAAATAATGATTTCTTACTAATATTATTTATGGAGCAAAAGAGTACTTAGATGAGAGCAAAAAACAAAGACAAGAAATATTTGATATTGAAACTTGTGCAATTAATGAAGTACTTCTTTATCGATGTTATTTCATGCCCTTGCAGTACTAGATGCGGGGACGTGCATCTCTGTCATATTTTAAAGGAATTAACTAAAAAACATTGTTCTAGGGCTAGAGTACATGATGGGAAACAATAACCTGTGAATGGGGCCAACATTGAAATTCTTTCAAAATGTTTTTGTATGCACTAAAATTTGACATGGATAGATTGTTCTCATGCCTTAACGATATGGGAGGGTTTCTAGACTCAAAGATAACTCACACACCCAATCTATATATCGACCCATCTTGTCCTCATTTCATTTTAATTTTCTCAATTGAATTTTAAAGGAAACATCTATTAAAAGACATTGTACTAGGGATAAAGTACATGATGGGGAATAATGATCTGTGAATGGGGCCAATGTTGAAATGTTTTCAATTTTTTTCTATGCACTGAAATTTGACATGGATAGACTGTTTACATGACTTGATGATATGGGAGGGTTTCGAGACTAAAATATCACTCACACACCCACTCTTTATATTCATCCTTTGTGTCGTTCAAAACCAACATCATGCCAATTATGCCCATGATTTTGGTCGTGGCAAGAAGAAGGTGATAAATGAGATTTCATATGTAAATAATTATTTCGTACTAATATTATTTATGGAGTAAAAGAATACTTAGATGATAGCAAAAAACAAAGACAAGAAATAATTGATATTGAAGCTTGTGCGATTAATCAAGTACTTCTTTATCGACGTTATTGCATGCCCTTGCAGTACTAGATGTGAGGAAATGCGTCTCAGTCAAATCTTAAAGGAAACAACTAATATACATTGTACTAGGGCTAGAGTACATAATGGGCAGCGATAACCTGTGAATGGGGCCAACGTTGAAATTCTTCCAAAATGTTTTTGTATGCATTGAAATTTGACATGGATAGACTGCTCACATGCCTTGATGATATGGGATGGTTTCTAGTCTCAAAGATCACTCACACACCCACTCTATATATTGACCCATATTGTCCTTGTTTTGTTTTAATTTTATCGGTCAAATTTTAAAGGAAACAACTACTAAAAGACATTGTACTAGGGATAGAGTACATGATGGTCAATGATGACCTGTGAATGGGGCCAACGTTGAATTTTTTTCAAAATGTTTGTGTATGCACCGAAATTTGACATGGATAGATTGTTCACATGCCTTGAGATATGGGAGGGTTTCCAGACTCAAAGATCACTCGCACAACCACTCTTTACATTCATCGTCTATGTCGTTCAAAACCAACGTCATGCCAATTAGACCCATGATTTTGGTCATGGAAAGAAGAAGAGGATAGATGCGATTTCATATTTAAATAATGATATCGTACTAGTATTCTTTATGGAACAAAAGAGTACTTATATGAGAGAGAAAAACAAATACAAGAAAGATAAGTTAAAGGTTTAGGGTTGTAGGAGTTGTAGGATCATTAGGGATAATGGTTATGGGGTTAATGATGATAGGATCTATAATGGTTATGACTTAGAGGTGTTTTTATAAATCATGGGTTATAATAGTTAGGGGTAAGGGATTACACGGGTTTACACATAACTCTTATTGAGGTTACATGGGTTACGTCTTAGGAGGGGTTAGGGAGTAGGTGTGTATGGTTATATGCATTAAGATTGGTGGGATTGATAAGACTTAAGTATTACAAGGGAAATATGTTATAATTGTGAGGTTGCATAAGAGTGTTATATGGTATAACGGTTAGAAGTAAAGGGTTAAGGGTTAGTTTTTAGGGTAGACATTAACAATTATGGGGTTTAAATTGAAGATAAACATTGTACAAGTTATGTAGGATTTAGGGGTTATATGGTTTAAGGATTATCATGATTTTTGAGATAAATGTTATATGTTTCAAGGGTTATAAGGTATTAGTAGGGTTGATACACATTAATGTTTGGAGGAATTAGGAGTTATGAGATAGGGTTTATATGTTATAACACTTAATGGTTTAGATGGGTTATTGATTAAGGGTAATAGGTTAGGTCTAAAGGGTTATGAATGTTTCACATTTGGTGTTGTATGTTAGAGGATTAGGGTTTAAGGGTTATAAAAACAACTATAGGTTAAGGGTTATATGCATTGTTGTTGGTAAGGGTTAGTCTTTAAGAGTTGTAAGAGTTAGGGGGTATATGTTAGTAATTGGGTGTTTTAGGGGGGTAGTTTTCCGGGGTTATATGGACTACAAGACAACAATAATATGGGTTATAGGGGTTACATGGTGTGCATTATGTGTTATAAGCATCAATGGTGGAAAATTTTAGGGGTTTTGGGGTTGGGGGTTATAATGGATAAACATGAACCCTAAATAACCCGTTATACCTAACCCTTAAAACACTTATGACCATTAGAAATTATCACCCCTATAACCATTAAAATATATAATCCCTAACCCCTACAATGAACATCCCTCATAATCATTATCACCACTATCAAATATAATGCCTAACCTCTATAATACATTACCTATATAATTCTTAAACCTTATAATTTCCAATATCATATAAACCCCAATTCCCATATCCCCTAAGACATTTATCCCCTAACTAATTTAAACCCCAACCCTTATAATCATAATCACCCTCTATTATTAACCTATATCACTCTTCACCGACCTTAAACCAGTTACCCATACAACCTATAACATCTACCCACTAACAATTATAAATAGAAAACCTTAGCAACTAATCCATAAGTGCTAGAAATATTAATCAATGTTTTCATTAATCTTCAACCAAGATATCCTCTAACTATCCCTAATAACCCATATTGTCATTAACTAGTAAAACTAATAATGTGCCCCTATAACCCACTATGATCCTCATAACACCTATAACCTCAACTAACTTCTATAACCCCTAAAACCAACAAAAACCACAATCCCTAAGCATTATCTCTTATAACTCTTATAACCCCTAACCTCTAATAGGTTTAATTCCTAATCCTTAACTCCTACTTACTAACCCTTAACATGTATAACTTGTAACACTTATAAACTCTAAATTATAACTCTTGTAATTCTTAAACCTTATAACTTTTAACCATTAACACTCCCAACCCATGTAACCCTTGTCTCTTCAACATTATAACCTTAATCCAATTAACTCCAAAATACTATACCCTCTAATATGTAACCCTAACACATACAACGCGTAACTTTAAAACCCATTATCCCCTACCCTTATTATCCCTAACCACAAATCCTTAACAACTATCACACATAACCCTTAACATATGTAACCCATAACCTCTAACCCTTATAACCCCTAAACCCTAAAACTTAACACTTAAACCCCCTAACAATAAGATCTGTATAACATCATGTCCATTAACACTTATAACACTATACCCTATAAATCATAACCCATATAAATTCCATAAATTACAATCCCTTGTAAATTTCAGCCTTAGTGTTGATATGCAATATTAAATTGCAATAGTAATATTTTACTTCCCTCAACCCAATTTTGCTTAGAAATGCAAGAGAATAAATACCACATGAGTCTATTTCAATACCACAATGCTACAACTATTAGGGAACAATTTTAAAGGCATATAACACATATGAAATCTGTTATTACAACCAATTATAATAGTATTAGATTTTCTCCTTTGTCTTCTGGATATGCATTAAATCACTTAACCAATTTAGCTATATGTTATTTTAAACTAGTGTGAACAAGAAGAATTGAAATATACTCAATCATGAAGATAACATAAGCTTAAAATCAAAGCTACAAGTAGTCAAAGCTTTTATAAATAGAGAACTTCACATATATAGATACTATTAAATACAAGTACATACCACAACTTAGAAAAATTATGGTACAATTCAAGCTCTACAAACCTTGGCTAGGAAAACCATAGCCAACAACTCCTCCTAGCTAAGAATCACTCCCAAACAAATCTAGTCACTTCACTAAAGATCCTTAATAAGCTAAACACATTGGCAAGTCCTCCTTGGCACCTTCACTTACATCACACAAGTGAACAAGATATTCTCCCTCTATCTTCTCCATCTTAAGCACTCCAAGTATCACTAGAGTTTCCAAATGCCACAAAAATATACTATTCTTCTCTTACAAGAGATACAATATCAATAGGTCTCTTCGCTTCTCTAGGGTTTATATCTTGCCCTAGCTTCCTTGTCTCTTTTGTGCAAAACCCTAACCCTATATTCCTTGTCTCTTTAGGGAAAAACCCTAACACTATCTTCCTTGTCTCTTTAGGGAAAAACCCTAACCCTAGATTCCTTGTCTCTTTAGGGAAAAACCCTAACCCTAGCTTTCCCTCTAATTTTGTAAAGAACCCTAACACTCAAGAGAAAGAGAGCAATTAAAAAATGAAAAATAATAGAATGAAAGAGACTAAGTTGCTTTAGCACTTGCATCTAATGGGAGTATGTGAATACAATTATGAATCAAGGGACTCTCTCCACCATTAATTTGTATGAAACGTGAGGGATGCCAACAATAAAAATTGGACCTAGAGTAATACTTGAAAAACCTAACTAGAAGAGGATATGCCTACATGTGGAACGCTCAAATTCTAGGTAACACATGTCAAGATCTAAGGTGTGTATATGCAACAAGAAAGGGTACAAGGTTGGATGCTCCTCAAGAAAGGTCTAATGCTCCTCCTCCAAAGGCCTCCACTGCTTGAATGCTACCTCCTAATGTATGTGTACCTCTAGGGCCACCCCACTTACATGATCACTCCTTATCACTTCCAAGGACTCATTGTTTATACAATTGTGTACTATGCTTTTCTTGTTTCTCCCACATGACCTCAAGAGGGTTAATCCTCATTTCCCTAGAAATATCTTGTGTACCACGACAAGGGTGACACTAGCCAATTTTTGGCATATGATTTGAAGCAGGATTGTAGAGATTAGCAGTAGTTAATTAGTAAGAGAGGAAGTAGTAGTAGCTACATGATCATTTTTGTTTCACAAGGGTGTGAAAAAGATTAAGTTGGGAGGTGATAACGAGCCTCCCCATTGTAGTATCATGAGGCCCATGTTAAAGATATTTTGATCATCTTGTTACTCTATGAGACCATGTAATTAATGCAACTTTCAAAATTTTAGCTTAACCTTGAGGATTCCTAGATCATTCCCTTGGAAATTTTAGCCTTAGTGTTGATCTGAAACATGAAATTGCAATAGTAATATTTTACTTCCCTTCAACCCAATTTCACTTAGCAGTGTAAGAGAATAAATATCACATGAGTATGTTTCAATACCACAATGCTACAACTATTAGGGAACAATTTCAAAGGCATATAACAAATATGCAATGTGTTATTACAACCAATTATAATAGTATCAATTTTTTTTCTTTTTCTTATGAATTTACATTAAATCACTTAACCAATTTAGCTATATGTTAAACTAGTGTGAACAACAAGCATTGAAATCTACTCAATCATGAAGATAACATAAGCTTAAACTCAAAGCTACAAGTATGCAATACTTTTATAAATATAGAAATTCACATATATAGATAATATGAAATACAAGTACATACCACAACTTAGAAAAAATATGGTACAAGTTAAGATCTCCAAACCCTGGCTAGGAACACCATAGGAAACAACTCCTCCTACCTAAGAATCACTCCCAACCAAAGCTAGTCACTCCACTAAAGATCATTAATAAGATAAACACATTGACAAGTCCTCCTTGGCACCTTCACTTACATCACACAAGCGAACAAGATATTTTCCCTCTATCTTCTCCATGTTAAGCGCTCCGAGTATCACTAGAGTTTCCAAATGCCACAAAAACCTACTATTCTTCTCTTACAAGAGATACAAGATCAATAGGTCGCTTCGCTCCTCTAGGGTTTATGTTTGACCCTAGCTTCCTTGTCTCGTTTGTGCAAAACCCTAACCCTAGTTTCCTTGTCTCTGTAGGGAAAAACCATAACACTAGCTTCCTTATCTCTTTAGGGAAAAACCCTAATCTTAGCTTCCTTGTCTCTTTAGGGAGAAACCCTAAACCTAACTTTCCCTCTAATTTCGTAAAGAACCCTAGCACTCAAGAGAAAGAGAGAAATTACAAATGAAAAATAATAGAATGAAAGAGACTAAGTTGCTTTAGCACTTGCATCTAATGAGAGTATGCAAGTACAATTATGAATCAAAGGACTCTCTCCTCCCTTAATTTGTATGAAAGGTGAGGGATGACAACAATAGAAAGTGGACCTAGTGTAATACATGAAAAACCTAACTAGAAGAAGATAGGCCTACATGTGGAACACTCAAACTCCATGTGACACATGACAAGCTCTAAGGCGTGTATATGCAACAAGAAAGGGTCCAAGGTGGGATGCTCCTCAAGAAAGGTCTAATGCTCCTCCTCCAAATGCCTCCACTGCTCTAATGCTACCTCCTAAGGTATGTGTACCTCTAGGGCCACCCCACCTACATGATCACTCCTTACCACTTCCAAGGATTCATTGTTTATACAATTATGTACTATGATTTTCTCGTTTCTCCTACATGACCTCAAGAGGGTTGATGCTCATTTCCATAGAAAGATCCTAGGTACCATGGCAAGGGTGACACTAGCCAATGTGTGGCATATGATTTGAAGCAGAATTGTAGAGATTAGCTATAGTTAATTACTAAGAGAGGAAGTAGCAATAACTACATGATTATTTTTGTTTTCACAAGGGTGTGAAAAAGATTAAGTTGGGAGGTGATGACGAACCTCCCAATTGTAGTATCACGACGCTCATTTTTCATATATTTTGATAACCTTTGTACTCTATGAGACCTCTATTGACCATGAATACTATAATTATTTTTGGTTTTGTGTAATTTCTTGATTATGAAATGATTTGGATGATTGCATGGTTGGTGTATCCTATTTTAGATATGCTTTTGATGATTTCATGAATGCCTAAGGCTCCACTAACATATGGTTCAGAAAGGATGAAGTTCAAGGATGCCCTTCACCAACATTGCATGAGATAAAAGGGGGATTGTGTCCCCCTCATCAACCTCCAAGGATTTACAATCCTACAATCACCCAAGGCACCTAATCCAACGTCATATCCATTTAAATCACTAAATGGGAGAGGATAACCTAGAAAAAAAAATTGATCCCTAATTATAGGGATCCTGAAGACATCAACCCTTCAATAAAGGATAATTTGAAGGGTTGATTGATGCAATCCTTTTGAATAAGTAGGAGCAACTGTAAAAGGTTTTATTCATTTTTTATAATTAGGAACTCTTATTGAGTTGATGATTTGAGAATATGCATAATGAGGTGAAAGAAGGCATATTTCCCCAATAAAGTGAGACTCTAAAACTAGAACTAGAGCAAGATATTTATGTCTGTAAGACTATATGTCATTCTTTCTATTTTTAAGCATCATTCAAGGGCCAATCTCTTATATTTTCAATCGAAAAGTGAATTTTCTCCTTCTTAGGGTCGTAGGTGCACCCTAATGCATTTATGGGTATGCAAGTGCCCACGCCCCACCTGCACACCCCCACTATATTATTATGTGATAATTTTTAAATTATTATTACTAATGTTTT
>SNQJ01S0086274.1:24534-43252 GCA_010110895.2 Picea sitchensis | reverse complement strand
AATTTTGAATATTTTTAATTCATATTTTCTATTAGAATATAGATTAGGTATTGGGGAATCGAGAGTGATGTGAGGGGGGGAGGGGCCATAGGAGCTTCCACCTTTACATGGTTTTCCCTTTTCAGTAGAGAATAATTTATTGGAACCGTTTAATCTTGGAGCAAACCTCTCCCGATCCAACATAGTAGTATCATAGTCAATGTTGACTTTGTTGTTGCCCCTTTAGATCGAGGGAGGTTTGCTCGAAGTTTAGACAGATCCAATAAAGTATTCTCGAAACCAAGAGGAGATTATTCATGAGTTCTATTTAGTTATATATCTATCGTGTTTTTAGTTTTTTCTAATCGTGTAAATCCGTGTTTGAATCTAGGATGATGAGGGGCTAGTAAAAAAAACAAGGCTTATAAGGTGCTTGGAAGCACTGCCAAGGTATGTTTTGACATTCTCATAAAAATGCATCTTTGAGTAAACAATGCTACCGATATGAGTTGTATTAATTTTATAGATATTTATGGAGGTTGAATGACTTGGCATGCACTATCGGTATTAGACAAACATAATGATAGATGAACTGCGATCAGGGGAGGTATTTTATCCAAATGATTTACTAACTAAATAATGATGTATAATTTTTATGCTTCTTAAAATGAGTATCTCATCATTAAATAAGGATTTGATACAATATGGATTATTTTGCATTGCAATAGTTTAATCAATAATGAATTGGTAACACCCATACCATTAGATAGAATGTGATCCCTATCCAATTGTAAAAATACCCATGATTTCTCTTTGTCTTCATAGAATCACATTGGCAATGAGAGTGAAATTTATTTAAAAATTGAAGTTGATTCCATACTAGCCAACAACAATCAACCTAGTAGCTTCCTAGAATGTCTTATATAAATAATTGGTGTGGGGTAATCATTGTGCAACATGTTTTATTGTTAGTCATGGATAGTCTCCAATATTGAGGTATCTAATTAAATTACATAAGTTGGAAAGGTCACTCAAGTTTTCTCTACAGTGAAATAGCTCATGTATCCACATTYATGCACAAACTCATCATATCACATGACATGTATTTTGAATGGAAATATTCCCGGTGCTAAAGAAAAAAAAAACGACACTTGTCTCAGGTAGTCCCTGGTTATAGTAATTTCTCAAAATGATGTATGAAACATGCTTTGGTTATTTTCATTTTTCATTTAACCTATTATTGTATTTGACAAAAGAAGGTCTGAAGGGCGGTCACCTCCACGATCCACAACACATTTCCAAAAATTTATATGCTATTTGTGTTTTCTATCCTTATTTTGGTTGTTTTTTACGTGTTTGGGAGCCTTCGGAAAACAACCAAGGCAAGGATGGAAAACATGGGCAACACATGAATCTACCCGAAGATTAATGGACAACTTAATGCCGAAGATTAGACATGGAAAAACCTAAACACACTCTGCTGGGCAATTGGCTCTATTTCAGGTTCTATAATGGAGGACCAGGTATACTATGTTTGCTGCAAATGTCATTTGTATAGTTGTAAGAAAACAGTAGTACAACAATTAAGTTAAACAAATTTTTATATATGAATTTTCTGTGTATTTTCTTTGTACTTTAAACAATTTTTTATATATGTATTTTCTTGCTAGTTTGGTCTTCAAAATTATTTGTATTTTTTTCTTCACATCTGTTAATGGTCATACAACAACACTTTTCACCTCCTCTTTTCACTATTTTCTTAGATGACAACACCCTTGTCATAAAATACACCCAAGTCGAAACTTTTTTCACATGATACGTGCCTATGCACATATCCCACTACCAACCCCATTGTATTTTATCCATAATTCATTCATCAATATCTCCAACTCATCCTAAGACTGGTGCCATCAATATATATTATTCAATCTACTGCATCCACACTAAGTTTTCTCCTCTAGACCATGACACCTTGTCATAATGCTCCTTTAGCACAACTTAAGCTACCTCATGCATGTTTCACTCCTGTACTAATCCAAATATTACATGATTTATGCCAAACTCAATTCTTGATCCAACCTCCAGGGATTTCGTTGAACCTATCGATCTCACTTATTAAGTATGATGGTCTCACGAGGGTAACCACCTCGATTCATGGATTCATAGTATGACCTCCTTCTTCAAATTACACCCAAACTATCTAAGACTAACTATTTTACCTTTGCATAAAATCATTTAGAAGGTTTAGCATTGGATTGGCAGTAAACTCACTTGGAGACCATTGCACTTTTTAACAACCATTTCACTTTTAAAAAATACTCATCCTTAAGTTCAAATCCATTTTATTAGATTATTTTCATCATAAAGTGGACATGTTTAAGAGCCCCATGTTGCACAAGTCTTTTATTCTTGCCTTGGAAATGGAAAATAAGCTAGCCATTGTGTTCCTCTTACCTTCCCCTGGTCATTCTCCCTCTTCCTCCCACTCTCGCTATCGATGCCACCATCACTAGATCTCTTCCCATTGCTTTGTAGAATTTTGTTACTTCAATATGAATCCCACATATACATCATCTTTTTGAATGAGAATAAAGAATGGGTACACATAAGGAATGATAATACTTAATATGAATTGGAAACAATGGAGGATAGGGAAGAGTGTAGTATGGAATCAATAACTATGCCATGCCCATATTAGTATCAAGTTGAGTCAAAAGCATTGATAAAAAAAATCATGTTATCAAGATTAGATGTGCATTTAGAAATGTAAGGCCTATTCTCAAGTGTCAATAGGATGATTACTATATACTTTGAGACTTGTTATTTTTTTTAGTGGTTTCATCAATTAGTGGGGAACTACCTCCGTTGTTTGCAAATTGGAGTTGAGTGGATGAACAAACCATTGGAGCCCAAATGAAATGGATAATTTTATCAGAAATGAGAATGATCAATGCAAAATTGCACATATCCTTTCTATCATAATGCCTTTTAAGTGTGCAACTTCCACTACTTATACATCACCTAGTTCTAACACCAAATCCAAATCCCACATGATACAAGTCTTAATACTAGGTAATTCCTCCTAGGATACTCTGATATTTTATCTCTATAGAGCATCAAAAACTACAAGTTTAATGAGTCCATGGTGGGACAATTATTATTCATTCCCATTATTTACTTTGTAACTCATATGCCTCAAAGATTGTAGCAAGAAATAGGGGATGTTGAGGTTTTTCTTAGGTGTTTGGTGAAATAGGTTTCTTAGATGGCATAAAAATATGAAATGATATGCATACACCATGCTTACTCTCCCCTCATAGATTATATACTTCAACATATGATATGCTACCACATCCCAAGGTCCTAGGAGACTTTCCCTTTTGACTCCATTCTTATTCTCTTCTAGTTCTTCATAGCTTAATAAAAATAGTTTCTTGGCATCTGTAGTAGCTTGTCTATCTTCCTTATCCCAAGGTGGACCCACTAGGAGGCATGGAACTTTGTTTATGACAGCCTCATTTATCCGTATTTCCATCCCTCTCACAATAGTTATGTATTTATGATCTCTAACATTCTAAAAGTTGTATGCAAACTTTAATGCCACTCTATCATCATATATCTAAAACCTGTCAAAGTATACCATCCAATTTGATTGTTGAAATACTTCTACTACCTCAATGGTGTTATATACCCTAGGTCTTTGCAAACTCCCTCTTGTTAAAATCACCCCCCATTTTTCACTTTGATGTCTATCCCGAGAAGTTTGTAAGGTTGAATATAGGGATAAATTCACTATCCTAGAATATTCTTGTAACAAGGGATATCAAACAGAGATACATTGACTCCCTAGTTTTGTGTTCTATAAGCAAATTCAACAAAACAAGAGGGTATAAGATTACACAACACTTACTGAAAGTGGGAAAAAACACAAGATCTAGATCTTAAAATTGCAAATGATGGAAACAAAGAAATTTTGGATCGGTAGGGTTTGGAACATATCATCCCAAGTTCAAAGTTTTTGTCATTTTGGAGACACTATTAGTCTAGGATAGCCCTCCTATAGAAATTATATTCACATCCAAGTTTAGAACTAGAACCAATCAATGAAATTATAGAATTTCTAGGTAAGTAGGGTTACAACTTTATGTGATAGCTTCAAAACAATTTGGAAGTCAGGTTTGAGTTTGTTCCACATTTTAAATTCTTCTTGGAAAAATAGAGTGGTATACTCTGTATATGATGAATGATAGTCTATGTAGTGCAAATTTTTCCAAGTTCAACCCCCTATAACATTCTAAGAATAGGGGTTTAGAAAAAATGGTTAAGGAAACTCTATCTAAGTGGAGTATTATGGTTAGGGTTGAACAATTTGTAGCAACATGTAACGGATTTTATGGGGAGTTCCTCATATAGCCTTCTTGTAGATGAAATCAATATTTGGAAACCTTGAAGCTTTGACTTATAAGCTCAATGTCAATCTTTGTAGCATCCCTTATACTCTTTCCTTCTTGCCTGGTCTTTTAAATTGTGTTATGTTGCATATTGGTAGGTTAAAGAGTGTTTTGGCATTCTATGGCATGCATGAACACATTCTCATGATTATTATTTTGGGTGGTATGAGAACTCTTCCCTTTTCATTTCAAAAGTTTGGCACACTCTAGTTATCCCATCCTTTCTAGCAATGTAACTTTTATCATTAATACCTTCTGTCTTGATTATATTACCTATAACTTATTGCAATGGTGTCTTTTCCTTGTCATCTATTGATGACTTAAGTTGTCACCTTAGATAAATCAATGACCCCCCTTTATGTGGAGATTCAAGGCCCACCTTATTGATGAGGGAATTTGGTTTGATTGACCATGAATATGATATTGGGGTGAAATTGATCAATGAAGTGAAAATGAGTTTGAACTATGAGTGAGTGAGGTACCTAGTATAGTTCACTTGATTTGCTTGCATGGAGGATCCTTGATGATGTTGATGGAGTAATTGTTTGTAGATCTCCTTTTATTATTGATTTGATCATTTGAGATGAAAAATAACCAGTTTAACTATCTCTTATAACTTCTTGTAGGTATGTATGGGATCTTATAGCTTCCTATAGGTATGCAGGGGATCTTGGAGCAAGTTGATTTATGGGAAACAATGGATTGAAGTGTTGAAGGATGGTTGGATCATATGTATGATGGTGCTTTGAAAGATCCCATACCTTTGAAACTATTTTTTTTTGAAATTGTGTGCTAGAGGAGTGTTTGTTGTAGCTTCTTGTAGCAATTTCTTTATTGACAGTCTCCTATAGTAGATTGTCATGAGATTTCCTATAGTTTTTTGTAGCAATGCAAATAACTTGCTTCTTGTAGATTCTTGTAGCTACATGTTTTTACTACACAATTTTGGATTTTCAAATTTTCAAGGGATCACATTTCATCTTCATTTGATATCCCACTACTAAAAATAAAGGATACATCAAGAAGTATTCATAACTGGGCCAAGTTGTAATTATCCAGACTACCTCTCCCTACATGCACAGGCCTGCAGTGAGCTACTTGCAATTTTTCTTAAGGAAACCCATGAGCATGTCTTGTAGCAACTTATTTGCAAGAAACACTATAAACACTTTATGAGTTCATTGGGAAATGGGTATTGTTTAATTCAATTACCCCTAAGTGAAATTATGCAACACATAATAGTGAGGGAATAGTTGTGCATAACTGCAAAGGGAATAGGGACTTTAGTGCCATAAACTTAAGGGGGGCTTAGAACCATCCACTATGGAGACCTTGGAGATGTAAAGCGAAACACAATTTGTTGCATAGAGGTTTGTTATACTTTGCAGACCTTTTTCTATAAATGATAACCTTGGTTGTTTTGTCTCTCATGTGTAATCATTCATTGACCAAACTAAAGTAATTGACATCCTAGTTAAATTCAAGTGTTAGTTATATCTCATTTTTTATTATCAAAGCTTGTGTATGGAGAGGTCAATTTTTAGAACACCAACCCACAACATTCCACGCACCCACAACATTCTAGAGACTAATTAATAWAATGTTTAAATTGTGTACTTGGGCACCTTCTTGGTTGTGCATCTTAGATTCTCAATGGAATTCTAATTGGCATGCCAATGTTGTATGCTTGGAATGCTTGGAGTTGAAGTTGAAGCTCCAGGTAAAAAACAAGAAGAGTTTGTCTAGGGTGAAATTAATAACATACTTGGAAATTAATAACATACCTACTACAAGATGTACCTACCTACTACAAGATGTACACAATCTTATAAGTTATAAAAAACTGGTGATACTATCTATTAATAGGGAGATCTAAGTTGCAGGAAATGTGTAGTACTAACTTGTACCATGTGCATTTCTATAAGAAAACGTGGATGTAGAAAGAAAAATTTCATGTCATTCAAAATTCAACAGACTTATCGGTTCTCATGATTTCATGACTGGTAGGATTGCAACATTTTCATTGGATTCTATCAAGTACGAACATATGGGATTGACATTTAATCATGTAACYTAGAGGGAGATAGTTCCCATAATGCCCACAAACCATTTCAAACATTTAAAAACACATTCTAGTTTGTTGCAAAGTTAATTCTTGAAATTGGTTACATACAAGCAATAATTCAACTTAGTCACTCCAAGCAAGAAGSGGCATAAAACAAAGTGGTTGAATTCCTTTATTTACAATMAATTACAATGTTAAGTGCCTTGTTAGAAACAAGGTTGGTTGAGTACATAKGCCTCAAAGAGTTGCATCCAAAAACTAATACTTTATCATAATGCTTGAAACTAGTTCAAAGATTTCCATTGGACAAGGAATTCTACACTAGCTAAAAAATTCCATGCCTCAACCTTGACAATTCATAGATAGATTCATATACATTGAATTTATAAATGCCTCCCAGTTAGACAAAGTAGATGTTGGGGTTTTGAGTGGTTGCATGTTGTCCTATGACCTTAATTCTCCTCTAAGCAAACTAAGTTCTCTTATGCTAGATCTAATGTATTTCAGTCTGCATTTAGTCCCATGTTCTGTATATTTGACCTTTTCTACAAGTAAAGTGGGGCCTAAAAATATCCCACGCTCTGAATATTTCTCATTCTACAAGTGACCTTGGAGGATAATGGCACCGAAAATGGCTAGAAACTTTGTTCCAAAAGTTTACTAAAAGGTAATGATTCTGGATTTGTTTCCAAACAATGCTCATTCTAATTACAACCATGCTTTAGTGGACTATTTTGTGGGATGAATATCATATGATAAACAACTAGGTATTGGTTTAGAGAGTGATGGGATCCCCATGGTTGGAATGTAAAGGGAATCTGGAATATGACCAAATTAATTTTTATGTTTATGTTCAAGGAAGTTGTGAACTGCATAAATTTTATGCAACACCAACCAATGGTCTATCACAATACATTGGTTGTGTCCTCTCATTGGATTGAAAACTTCTCATTAGATAAATATGTTGATTTTCATTGTCCTATGTAGGGGGAATTCCTAGGTTTGCTAGTCCAATTCTGGAACCTTTTAGAGAGCTTAGCTTAGACCATAGAAAAATCCATTTCCCATGAATATGAAATAATGTTTCAACCAAGGAATTATAGGATAATATGTGTGCATTATGATTTTTTTTTAAAACAATAACAAGATGTATGTATTCCAATGCCCCCACGTCTCACTTTCGACGACTTAAAACGTGGTATTTAAAAAAAAGAAACTTACATTACGTCGGTCTTCCGACTCCCCCATGTCTCACTTCCGACGACATAAAACATGGCCGATACAATCAATTCATTGATGAATAGACCCTTTATCGTATGACTACCAACAAACATATATTCTATAAAGTCTCACTTTCGATGAATGAAACATGGCTAGTATGGAAAATTCATTGTCGAATACTTTCCATATCGTCTTAATTTCGACGACTGAAATGTGGCCAATATGGTAAATTCATTGATGAATGGTTGCACTAGAGTGTCTCCCTTCCGAAAAACAATGACGTCAAAAGTGAGATGACCTTCTATATTTTGGTTCATCGGAATTACAAGGACTATCTACATCATTGTAGAACTTGGCCTTCAATGACACGTGTCCATCTAATATGTCAGGAGTGAGATGACCTGAGTATCCATCAGAATTGAGAAGGTACCATAATCGATGTTTGGGTGGGGTCGGTTTTTGTCGAGATCCCGACAACCATATGCCGGGATTACAGCGAAAGTGTCATCGGAAAATGACCCAAATTTACTAGTGATTGCTAAGTGTGAAGAGAGCACTTGAAGGAATTATTGACCAATGCATCTATTCTAAAGGTTGCATATCTAGATGAAGATTTTGTTGTGTGCATAAATACATGAAAATAAGGGCTTGGTGGAGTCCTTAGGTAAAATGGGCATGTCATATGTTATGAGTCAAAGAAGTTTAAAGAGCATGAAATAAATTATGCTACACATGACTTAGAGTTGGAAACCATAGTTCATGTTTTAAAAATGTGGAGGCATTATCTCATGGGAATAAAATTTGAGCTAAAGATGTCATATCATAGTGGTCTGAAACACTTGTTCGAACAACCAACATTGAATGCTAGACATACTAGATGTCTGGAATTTATCAGTGAATACGACTTTGACAACAAGCATATCAAAGGAAAAGAGAATAAATTGGTTGATGCACTCAGTAGGAGGGTGCATGAAATGCATTTTGTATCCATTGGCATGCATTGTTCAGATTTAAAAAGAAGAATTTTGGAAGTTGTGACATCGAATCTGCTGATTTTTCAATAGACAAATTTTAAGCATGAAGTTCATTCATATTTTAACATTTTACTTAAACCATAACCAATTATGTTGCAACAACCAAGATCAAAAGAAGAAACACCAAGCACAAGTACACAAGAATTATCCTGGGAAACCCTTCTCAACAAGGGAAGAAAACCTAGCCAAATCCTTTGCTATATTCTTCAAGAGAAAGACCTTCACCACCAAGAAAACCAAGCACACAAGAGGGTGCTTGCAAACCCTAGAAGACTAGCGCCCAAGAGAGGTGCACACTTTTCCCAAGATGTACTTGTTGAAATTCCAAACTCACACAAAATATATGATTCCTCAATGGAGAATCTACCTTTACTTATATTAGGTTTGACCTGTCAACATACGTGTCTATTGGCACAACATCGCTGAACTCTCTAACTCACAATATAATTAATAATAACCAGATTAATTATCTTTTATATTAATTATTAATTACATTAAGGTGGGGCCGACCTGTACCCTTTACATTACAATTAGGGTTACAAGCATGTTTGACTCTTGAACAATATAGAAAGGGATCTCATACACCCACTAGTGATCAACCACTAGGGGCAAATCCATAGGGATGTCCATATCTTTATCTCACTACATTACACAAGAGAACCACTCTCACTAGTGCTCAACCACTAGGATCACGTTCACCTGTGCTCGTCCACATGCATGTCCACTCAACAGATCTTTTTTCCCACTGCATTACACATGATAATCATCTAGAGTTCATCATCTCAACTCTTTGCTCAGAGGAGGTTAATACATCATCTTCATCTTTGTCTCATGATGATGCACCCATCTCTATGGGAATTCACACGTTCACCTTCTGTTCGTCCACAAGCATGTCCACTCAATATATCTTGTTTCCCACTGTATTACACATGAGAGTCATTTGGAGTTCATCATCTCAAATATCTGCTCATAGGAGGCTAATACATCATCTTCATCATTGTCTCATGACGATGCACCCAGCTCTATGGGAATTCACACGTTCACCTTGTGCTCAGCCATAGGCACGTCCAACTCAAGAGATCTCATTTTTCATTGCGTTACACAGTACAATCATCTGGAGTTCTTCTCAACTCTCTGTAAGGAGGAGGCCATCACTATGTTCCAGTTATGTCTCATATAGGAACCACACTCCCATCTCAGGGGCTCTCTCTCAGGTCAACTCAATCAATCTGTGTCTTGGAGAATGTCTCACCTAGCTGTAATCATCAACACTCCCTCTCAGCTAGGGATGCATTCTTCATCATGCCAAGTCTCACTTGGATGTACCTTGAACATTTTCTTGGCTGTAGTCATCAACACTCCCTCTCAACTAGGGAGGTATCCTTCACCAAGCTAATTTGGTGAAGATGTTTGCAATATGCTCATGTGTAGGAAGGTATTGCATGTGTACTATTTCCCTCTGCATCATGTCTATGATATAATGATATGTTATCTCAATGTGTTTCGATCTATCATGAAACACTGGGTTCTCAAAGAGATTTACACACAACTCTGGTTGTCATCATAGAATCCATCTCATGATCAAGTAAATCTGTCAGAAGCTTATGAAGTCGCACTACTTCGCACACTCAATGATACATACTCTGCTTCTGTGATATTCAATTGCCACATGGATTTTTTTTCCTTCTGCACTAGGAAACCATGAAAACCTTCTTGGTAAAATAACAACCATATGTTCTCTTCTGTTCCACTATACTTTCTCCTCAATCTGTATCTGCATATCCTACAAACTCGAGTTCACACTGGAGGCATATCTCGATACATGCTTTACTGCTATCAAGTGAGTCTGTCTCGACTGCCTCATGGATTGTATAAGCACATTCATTGCATAGCATGAATCAAGTCTGATGTTAACCAAATATATCAATGGTCCAATCACCTGTGGATTAATCTCGTCTGAATCATCATCATTCATTTTCTTCAAATCCATTACGGTGGTTTTGCATTCTGTCGCACTGAACTTCTTTAATATTCCCACTATATGTTTTCCTTGACTTAGGAAAAGTCTCATTGGTTCCATGTCATACTTCTTGTCCCAAGAAGTAGTGTATCATACTCATATCCTTCATCTCGAAATCAAAAGTCAAGGCTTACTTGTATCCAACAACAAGATTTTCTGAATAAGTCATCAAAGTCAGGCTCTCATCACCAACACTGTAATAACATAGGTTTGGATCAACAACATTCTTGCTGAAACCAAAAATCATCAAGAATCCATCCATCTGATATAGTTTCCAACTCATGGATGGTAATACAGATGGAAGTGTATTAGGCTTACTGGATCAAGTTTCTCATCTTAGACAACTCCCTCTGTTTGTGAGAATCCTCTGGCTACAAATATTTCTTTGTATTTCTCGATACTTCCATTAGTTGCATGCTTTGATCTTATAGATTCACTTGGAAGTCACTACAGACTTCCCTTATGGTTTCTGAACAATATCCCATACATCATTCTTTAAGGTATATTGGTATTCTTCTTTTCATGGCAACTTTCCATACCTGTTCACATGTTGCTTCTTCATGTCAAGAAGGCTTAGAATCAATGATGTGGCTCATGGCTGAAGAGTATCTTAAAGAAAATCTCTTTTTCTTTCTCAGGATGTCCTTTGAGGGACTTGTATGTTCCTCTGTTTCCTGCAGAGTTTTGTTGAGACTGGGTAGGCCATTTATGCCCCACTGCAATATCTTTGGGCATATCAACTGGAGAAACTGGAATAATTTTTGTCTCCATCTGAACTGTTGAAGGGGGAGAAGGTATTATCTCTTCCTTATTTTCATTTTGTTTTGACTCCCTCTGAGTCAAGTAACTCTCTTTAAAGTATGAAGGATGGAAGTCTTATTTATTTTCTTGTTATATATTTTTTGTCTTCTTAGACCAACATAAAAATTAATCAAATAGGATTTGGACTCCCATACCAGGGATAATGGTCCAAGTCTTGAGGGCTCCCATACTGGGGATAATACCCTTCACTTATTAAGAATGCAATCAACTTTAAAATTAGAGATCAAACAATTTACCTGGGTTTGTTGTCATGTTTAGTTCTGTGTTTGGTTTAGAGAAAGTACTTCTCCTCTCTCTTATCTTCATTCTTTTGAGGTGGATCTGGATCAATTTCAGCGATGGAAGCATATTGTCTTCCCTTCTTCCTAGTTGGACAATTTCTTGGATAGTGACCATATTTGTCACATCTGAAGCACTAAATTTCTGAAACATCTCTTCTCTTATTAGGACCCGAGGTTAATGAAGACTTCTCATCTCTGAATGTTTGTTTGAAGTTTCTTTTGAATCTTCCTCCTTTCTTTGTATGAAGTACAAGAGAATGATTTTCATCAGGGGATTCTTCCACTCCTCTATTTATGAGTCTAAGCTCTTCTTGAGTACAGTTTGTCCACAGATGATCAAAGGTTGGTATACTTTCTCTTCCACTGATACTTTGAATAAAAGACTCCCAATGTTTTGGAAGGTTATTGAGAGTGGATAAGACAAGTTCTTTGTCGAACATGATTTCTCCAATGGCTTCTAGTTATTCTTTAATCTCTGATATCTTCATAAAGAAAATAGAAACTGTATCACCTTTCGTCATCTTGGTACTTTGAAGCTGGCTCTTCAAGGTAAGAGCTCTGAGGGTGTTGTCACTTTCAAGCATTTCTTTTAATGCTTCATACATTTCATAAGTTGTCTTCAGATTGGCAATACGAGGTAAGAGATGGTCTCTTATTGAGTAGATGATTATTTTTATTGCCTTGACATCTTCTTCCTTTCTTATATTCTTTTCTTCGTCAGTAGTTGTATCTGGTAAAGTTTTTGTTACCACATCCAATAGGTCATCTTCTTCAAGGGTGTCTGGAAGCCTTGACTTCTAGGAGCTGAAGTTGCTTGCTCTATCAAGCCTATCTTCTACTAAAGTTTTGTTCTTCATTTGTTCAGATTTCTTCTCAAACTCTCGCCAACTGGATTTAGAAAACCTAATGGTTATGTTGTGATTATGACTGCCAACAATCAACTTTTGAGAGTATCATAGGAATTCTTGTTGAGTTGAAACGTTTCTTCAAAAAAAGTTGCAAAAACCCTAAGGTCAATATTCTGTAGAAAATTTCGGCACCTTAGAAACCCTAGGGCCAAAAACTCAAAATCCTCATATTTTTACTTTGAAGGTCTCTAGAGATGCGCTGAGAGAGGTTGTACAACTTGGTTGAAGTTTTAACTTCAATGTCCACTTGTAAAGTGTTGAAAAGGATAATTAATTGAGGGTCATATAGATTTCTGTAGAAACCCTAGAGGTCATACGTAACTGCGGAAGGAGGATGATTTACCCTTTTAACTGCTTGTGTAGGGGTTCTTCAAGACCTGTGCTTTGATACCATGTTGATTTTTCTATAGACAAGGTTTAAGCATGAAGTTCGTTCATATTTTAACATTTTACTTAAACCATAATCAATTATGTTGCAACAACCAAGATCAAAAGAAGAAACACCAAGCACAAGTACACAAGAAGTACCCTGGGAAACCCTTCTCAACAAGGGAAGAAAACCTAGCCAAATCCTTTGCTATATTATTCAAGAGAAATACCTTCACCACCAAGAAAATCTAGCACACAAGAGGGTTCTTGCAAACCCTAGAAGACTAGTGCCCAAGAGAGGTGCACACTTTTCCCATGAATATGTACTTGTTGAAATTTCCAAACTCACACAAAAGATATGATTCTTCAATGGGGAATCTACCTTTACTTATATTAGGCTTGACCTGTCAACAAAAGTGTATATTGGCACAACAGGGCCAACCTCTCTAACTCACAATATAATTAATAATAACTAGATTAATTATCTTTTACATTAATTATCAATTACATTAAGGTGGGGTCGACCTGTACCCTTTACATTACAATTAAGGTTACATACAGTTCTGACTATTGAACAATATAGAAAGGGATCTCATACACCCACTAGTGCTCAACCACCAGGGGAAAATCCATAGGGATGTCCATATCTCTATCTCACTGCATTACACAGGAGAACCACTCTCACTAGTGCTTAGCCACTAGGATCACGTTCACCTATGCTCGTCCACATGCACATCCATTCAACATATCTTCTTTCCCACTGCATTATACATGAGATTCATCTAGAGTTCATCATATCATTCTCTGATCAGAGGAGGCTAATACATCATCTTCATCTTTGTCTCATGACGATGCACCCAAGTCTATGGGAATTCACACATTCACCTTGTGCTCGTCCACATGCACGTCCACTCAACAGATCTTCTTTCCCACTGCATTACACAAGAGAGTCATCTGGAGTTAATCATCTCAACTCTCTGCTCAGAGGAGGCTAATAAATCATCTGCATCATTGTCTCATGAAGATGCACCCATCTCTATGGGAATTCACACGTTCACCTTATGCTCAGCCACATACATGTCTAACTCAACAAATCTCCCTTCTCACTACGTTACACAATCGAATCATCTGGATTTCTTCTCAACTCTCTATAAGGACGAGGCCATCACTACATTCCAGTTCTGTCTCAGATAGGAACCACAGTCCCGTCTCAGGGGCTGTCTCTCAGTTCAACTCAATCGGTCTGTGTCCCAGAGAATGTCTCACGGAGCTGTAATCATAAACAAAATCAACGTTATGCACAAGTTACAAAAGGGTTGCAGTAGGAAAATATACTACTAGAATTTAAAGACTATAGGTTGGAAGAGGATGGAATCCTCTTGTTCAAGGATAGATTTTTTGTTCGTAAAACTCTGGATTTGAGAAAAATAGTGTTGAAAGAGATGCACAATGTACCATATGTTGGACATCGAGGGTAACAAAAGACAATTACAATAGAAAGAAGCTAGTATGTTTGGTTGAGAATGAATAAATATGCGGGTGATTACATAGCAAGGTGCATGGAATGTTAGAAAGTGAAGACTGAACACATGCATCCAGTAGGGTTGTTACAACCATTTCCCATTCCTGAATGGAAATGGGAGGTAGTTACAATAGATTTTATCACCAAATTTCCAAAGACAACAAGGAAACATGGTAGTGGTGGACAAACTTACAAAGGATGCACATTTTATTCCAGTGAAAACAACTCACAAGGAAACCAATATTGCAGAGATTTACATGAAGGAGATCGCTAGGAAACATGGTGTGCCTAAGGAAATAGTGTCAGATAGAGATGCCAATTTCACTTCTAATTTTTGGAAGGGGTTGTTTAAGGGATTTGAGACTAATTTCAATTTCAGTACAACATATCATTTAGAATCAGATGGGTGGATAAAGAGGAATAATCAGATAACTGAAGACACATTGAGAATGTATGTAATGGAAAATCCTTCCAAGTGGGAATATTATCTTTATTTGGTTGAATTCGCTTACAATAATGGGTACCATGAATCATTGAAGAAGAGCTTGTTTAAAGCTTTGTATGGAAGGAAATGCAACACTCTAATGAGTTGGGACAACCCAATAGATAGAGCAATTCTTGGGCCAGAATTGCTAAGGGACATGGAAGAGAAGATGGTAAAAATCTGGAAAAATTTAAAGGTATCACAAGACAAATAATATATTTATGAAAATAAAAACATGAAATATAGGGAATTTAAAGTGGGAGAGCACATTTTTACAAAAGTAAAGGCAAAATGAGCTCTTTAAGACTGGGAAGTTGCCCAAAGTTGCATACATGATTACATTGCATGTATCCATGAGGATCCATAATGTGTTTCATCCATCTTTATTGAATAAATATGTGCATGATCCTAACCATGTGATTGATTGGATTGTGAGCCAGGTGGAGCACAAAGGGGACTTTCGAGTGGAACCAGTGCACGTTCTGGAATGGAAAGTTAAAGTGCTCAAGAACAAATCCATTATCTTGATAAAGGTTTAATGGACCTGCTACAATCTAGAATATTCCACATGGGAGCACAATGAGACCATGCAAGAGGAGTACCTGCAAGTTGTTACAAAGTTTGAAGAAAATTGAATGTATATTTGTATATAAGTGCACAAGGCTCCATTTTGGGAGTCAGGGTTCCTAGAGCCACATCTTGGAGAGTTCCTGTCTTCTTTGTGTTAGGGACTTAAAAGGGAAGTGACACAACCCGAGGGTCTGCAGTGAAAAGAAGGAGATACACTTCCCTAGGTTGTGCAAGTTGTGGGGAACGAGAGACTCATGGTTGGAATTGTTTCGGGAGTTGTGAACTTGCAAAAGTATAAAGTATTATGATGTAAAATGTTGTATATGTATGCTAGTATATTGGTGTTGTGCACCAAGGATGACACAATTTTTAGGGTGAGGTAATGTAACATTCCCATTTATAATATTTGTTTTAGTGATGTGTAATTAAATACAATGTACAATTACGGGCTCAAATATGTAATTTGTAAACATTTTATGTCATAATAATAAAATAAATGTGGCATTAGCTATGGGTGGACATGAATAGAGTAATTGGGGGCTAAGTTTACACAATATATGGGAAGGTCAAAGAAAAGAGTACAAGGGGGTCCAAAGGGGGGATTATTCATGGGTATTAATCCAAACCCACTCTCCTAAAATTATTATTTTGAGTGAACCTTCGAATTTCCTGTTGAGTGTATGAGATCCCAATATTAAACACATGTAAGAGGGTTGGTGTGAAAATTCACATCCTATAGTTATGAGAGCATGGATATTGAGTACAATCAACATTGGGGAGTGCGAAATTCATCTTTCAGGGGTTTTATCACACAATTTGTAGTTTGGGAAAATCCCAACCCAAGCAACAAATGTGTGACACAACCGGGGACACCTATCATTGTCATCTCAATAGACATCCCCCTCATTTTAGTGAAGGAAATTCCAACACAAGGTAGGCTTCTTGGGTGACCCTAAGGGGATTCACAAGGGGAGAAAAAATAAGCTAGAATAACACCCCTATAGGTCAAGGACTAATATGAACTTGAGGCTTGAAAATAAATTTTTTGGAGTTGGTAAATGGTTTACAAGGTTGTGTACCTGCAAAACAGTGTTAGGAAAATCAAAACAAGGCAATATATGATGATATAAGCCTCAACCCGAGTGGGGAATCAACATAAAACCTTGTTATCCCAAAATTTCAATAGTAAGAAAATATATATTAGCAATGAAGAAGTTATAACAACTGCAAATTAAACCATCAAAATCAAGTATATGATATTGGAAAATAAATCTTGCAAGTAGTACACAATGTTCCAATGTTTAGACCAAGACTTTGATGAAAAATGAGGGTTGTTAATGACTGTTATAAGCAAGTATTTATGACAACCCAATGGTTTTAGCAAACTTTGCTACAACAACAATTTCTAGCTACTGAAATTGGCAAGGAAAACACCCAATCAATAGCTTGTTACCAATAGAACAATTATCACAACTTACAAGTAATTTTCAAAGGTAGAAAAGTTGGAAAAGAGTATGAAAGAGTGAGTTTGTTGCAGGCCTAATAGTTGTAGCTTAATTTTTGTTACATCGAAATAATCACTTAGCCAATAAATACGCCCCTGGAGGGCAAGAGTGCCAATAGCATATAGAACTTAAATCCAACCTTGAACAATTCAATCTCTTAAATTTCACGTTTACCAATGCAACAATATTCAATCTTCAATGCAATTAGTGCCTTATTTATTGGGTTAATAGAGTCTCTTGCTTGATCACAACCAAGTTAAACTAGGTTTTTATGATCTTCTAGGGGTATAAATCCTTTTACTCCCGAGAGAATATAAACCCTAGAAAGGTTTTGCTATAAGGGTGTAAACCTTCTTACTCATTGTTGCAATCCTTAATCCCTTTCAATGACAGTAGAGAAAATTTCCTTGATGGGGGGTGTATGCCCTTATACTCCTCCTAGGGTTTGATAATATGATCTTGAAATTAAGAAGCCAAAAAAAATTGCATAAATTCCTTACCTAATCCAAGAAATACCATGCAAAACTCTTATTTATCAAAGATATTCCAACGTTTTTCCAAGAAGAAGCATCCAAGAGAAATTGCTAGCTTTTATTCCACCAATATAAAAGTGTAGCATCCATAATGACCAAGAAATAAGAGAGAGTGAATTTCCCAAGAGGGCCAAAATTTCAATCCAAGAGAGATTTTCCAAGTGATGAGCTATAATTTTGTGACAAGTGACTTGCCTCATATTTATATGAGGCAAAAAACAAGCCCTAGTTTTTCCACCTAAAACAATTAAATCCATGATTTTAGGTCTAAAACCTAAGTTACAATGCTTAATTGACAATATGTCTTGTTTGTTTTTCCCACATAGGCTTACAAATGACCAAAAATAACAAAATGATGGGACATTAGCCCATAAAATTCCTCTCTAAGGTGGCATGTGCGATGGAAAATCCTCCAAAGTCTAGGATGTCAATATAGAAGAGTGCCACATCATCCCCAAATCAAGCAATAGAGTGGGGCTTTAATCCCACAACACCACCAAGTGAACCTAAATGTTGAAACATCCCCTCAAAGTATGACATCATGCTCCAAGAAGATGATGTTTGGTCATAGGAGGGTGATGTCACCCCTTCTTCATGTCTCCGGGCCATGTCCAAGTGCTAGAGACTTCATTTCAAGTGAAACATTCATTGTTCAAGACCTCCAATGAGTGGGGTACTACATCCAACCAATGGGCTTAAAGCCCCTATGGAGGTCCAAGTGGCCTAGTTCCTCCATGAATATTTTTTAGCAGGCAAAGTCCTGCAAACACAAACAAGTACGCCCTCCAAGGGTCCACAAGTCACATGTATCATGCCAAGTAAGCCACATTTAATAAAAGAACCACCCAAACATGTGCATTAAAAACAAATTCTCAAAGATCTTATAAAATTTTCCAAATTTAAGTATGGGAGGGTTGTCATGGTGCCCAATTGGGTAGGTCAATCCCCATGTAA
>SNQJ01S0086273.1:30121-64431 GCA_010110895.2 Picea sitchensis | reverse complement strand
AAACTGAACATGATCACGACTGGGGCAAAGAGGTGCCTTAAGTAGTGAATTTAATGCCTTTGCACCTGTAGCTCCAGACTCCTTAAGTAGCACTGAAGCAATCATTCCTTCCATTACTACTGCACTTGGCCGATCTAACAGAGTTAGAAACAACATGCAAATTCCATCATAAAGAGCTCTCTGAAAACCATAAGTCGGAGTTGCTGCTCTTGTGTATTCCAATGCACGTGCCAGTGAACGCAAGCTATATTGAGGCTTTTGATTAGCCCCATCAAACAATCTAGTCTCTGACTCTTTTCTGGCTTCTTTGTAAAACCTTACAATATCATCAATAGGGAGAGTTGGCAACATACTCTCAAGATATTGATAAACAAGAAGGCTCAAGTCTTCTGCATTTAGCAAGTCATCAATAAAGAATTCAGTAAATCTATTCTTGATATAGAACGGTAAATCTCGCTTGCCAATATCTGTTGCAGGATTCATGCAAGCAAATATTCGGAAGCCTGGATGGCGAGTAACATATTCGACATCTCCCTTTTCAGTGAGGCAAAGAGATCCTTTTTCTCCTTCCAGAACTCCACTTAGCCTCTGAAGTGTCTCGGGAGGAGCAAGATTTACTTCATCCAATAAAAGCCAATGGCCATTTCTCATGGCCTTTACTAATGCTCCTTCCATGAAAGAAAATGCAAATGAGGTTCGTGAAGCTTCAATTTGCCTTTGGGCTCTGTGAAGATTAGCAGAAAAATCATGCCATTTTTCTATTATCTCTCTGTCCAGAGACTTCTTTCTTTTCCGTGTAGTTGTTTCTCCCTCTTCACTACTATTTGTTGCCTCGGTAGTTACTGGTTGAAGTCCAATATTCCTGGGAGATTGTGATTCCACAAGCTTCGCCACTTTATCAACTGCAATCTGGAATGCTCTTAACAACTGGTCCCACTTCTTTTTCTCCACAAATTGTTGAACTCTCCCAAGAAATTCAGTGTTTCGCTGCATTCAAGTCAATTTCAAGAAAGCAAAATCCAAATTATAACCAGAGAATGAAATACACAAAATTTCATCAAAGACAACGAAAAAGAAGATAAGGAAGAACTTTCCAGACATGTACCTCTGAAGGGAAGGTTGAAAAAAACAAAGGAATAAACACATCTACAAGAGGAATGCATATTGATCGAGCATTTACGGGCTTAAATCCACCCAAAAAGTCTGTGCTGTCACTCTGTTGACTAAGGTTCTGCCAGAAAAACCATGCATGATCACTCTCTTTCTATGACTTGAATAGAACACAAAGATAAATCATAAAATTGAAGATGAAAACTTTTGACAAAACATACCAAGACTGTCAAAGGCACACCAAGCCTAACTGCAAGATGTTGCACAAGGGTAGTCTTCCCAGTACCAGTCTCACCAACTAGAAGAATAGGCTCATTATGCTTCACAGAACATGCTACACGCTCTAGGGATCGTAATGTATTCCCAGTATTTGCAAAAGTACGTGCCCAAGTTGTTTTATTCTGAATGAATATAACAAACCTCATTATAAGCGATGTATGATGTTTTAAGATGCCAAAATCCTAAAAATAAGGTCTTTTATGAATTAACCTGTTTTTGATGGACATGTAGAGAGACACGCCCAATTTGAAGCATAGATTGCATATCCTGGAACATAATTTACTTGTATTGTAAGTACAATTTACACTAACAATAGGAAGTAAGTACAGTGTCTAAAACAAGATCATATTTTATAGAGAGAAAACCTGAATCTGGGGCTTGTGTAGCTGATCTAAATATTCTACTTGTGATTGAGATATACACCAAAGTTCTGCAATGCTTCTCATAACAAAATGTCTCCTGTCCTTGCAAGCAACAGAAGCAGCAAAGATGTCTACTGCCTGTACAGCCAAAGACAATATATGAAACAGTCAGAATTCCAAATGCTTGACAGGAGAAGGTCACCAGTTCGAGCCAAATTGACAGCTGTTCATGAGTTTGCTGCGATATTATTTCTGGACAAACTGGCTATGTAGTCTGCTTGCTCAGGGGTGAGAGGTATCATAATATTCCGCTCAGGGAGTGGGATTCCACCATCATAATGGGAAAAAAATATGAAACAGTCATTCAAAATATGTGGCAAGAAGAATGTCGGGATTTATCCGACTTGGCTACTATTTAACCCAAAACACAAGGGATAAAAACTCTAATTTACCTCAGTAAAAATATGCTCACGTGCATAGACTGACAGCAAATTACTATCAAAGTTTAAGTTCAAATCCAGTATCCGTTTGCACCATTTCAAGAGATCCCTGCAAGCCATGTAGTGGATTAGACATTAGTAGATTTATTCAGAAGATAAATATTAAATAACAAGAAACTCATATTCAAACAATGATATGATACCTCGTTGAGAAACGCTGACCATAACAGACTGAATCATAGCCACCAAATTTGGAACTTGAGCTAGTCAGTTGTGTAACCGAGTTTACCACGTGTAAGGTATCTGTAAAATGTAATAACTATCTATATTATGCACATAAATACATATAAGAACAACAATATTACAACCAGCAGACAATATATCAGTAACGATACATATTTAATCTCAGAACTACAATCTCCAATCAATCTAACAGAATAATTATTATAGTTAACCGTTACCAAAAAAAAAACATATTTTGTAGGTATACACACCTGTCAATTTAGGAGCAACAGGTTCTAACATTGGAAAGCATGCTTTTACAATTTTGAGCAAATCCTCACTGCTTGCAGCATCAATCACAACCTTTCTCCACAAACTGTAAAACGATTCCCTGCCTGTTGATCAAAAGAACACATAGATGCTCAAGTGTTATTTAAATATAAATAAACTAGTTTAGAGATAATTAATACATCATATTCAATCATAAAAATAGAACCAGTCTTAAGATCCAGAACAGCCCCAAAGGGCCAACGAAAAAGACTCAGCCTATTTTTTGTAAGTTTGTAACATAAGACTCAGTTTTTCTCAATAAGAATATTAAACCAACAAAAAAATCAATGACATGCATTCCACATGATGGACCTAAGAAAGCAGAGCACTAAAATATTGAGAAATCCACACCCAATTTTCATTGATTAATCATAATATCTGACAAGAAAGATTATATACTTCAACACAAGGCCAGATAATACCACTTAAAAATTGATACACACCTGCTATTCCACGACTGGAGCTAGTTTGTAATTTTGTTATAGTGGCAAATAACTGAAATCCCTCTGCAGCAGGTATAGACTGGGCAAATGCATTTCAGAATTGTTAGCACATTTCACATTTTGAACTTGATAAGCCAGGAGGAACAGTGCTCTAAACACAACAAACTTTCGAAATAGATATAAGAATTTCCACCCATAAAACCTCATATTCCTATTGAACTATGAAACATTAGACAACACTTCAGGATTCTCCTCCACGGGAAACAAAGTGAAGCCTGTGTGAAAACATCATGGGGTAAACTCTGGAAATGGTCAATGAAGATTGCAATTCCTAGGAAGCTATAGAAATTAATGCGCTTGAATCAACCAACTCAATCCAGATCACTGGATTTTCATGAAATGAATTTTGTGGCAAAGGAGAAAGTGATAACTGGAAAAACAGCCAGATAAGGAAATATTCAGAAGCCCAAATGTAGAGCAGTAAAATCAAAGCATAATGTCCTTTGTGAGCCAGACTATAAGATGCACACTTATACCTTCTCAGTAGTTAGAACATGAAAACCTTTTCAATTCCACTTAAACTTCAGTTAATGAAAGTAATCCTACTGTGAAAGGATCCCAAATGGACGAAAGCAAGAAAAGCATTTACTGGATCTCAAATCCCCAGGCCAAACAACAAACACTTTGAGCTACAGATAATTTATTATTTATCTAGAAGAGCGGACATCAAATATACAAGCCTGCTAATAGGCTTCAGGAAAACATTTGAAATCTTGATATCCGCCCATCTTTATCAAATTTTGATGCAATAGAATCTTCCAGGATTCCCCCCTTGATGCTTTCTACTTCCCTAGGTACGAATCCCACTATTCCCTCCTCTACAATGGTGTGGAGTTTTAACACTCCCATAATAATATTAGGATTCATGTAGATAAAGCCAAATTAGTGTGACTAATATTAGGTAGTTAGGAGAACCTGGTAGCCTAACTACTGACCCTATGAATAAAACAGTAACAAACTTAATGTTAGACTCCATTTAATAAAATGTTTATATTCCATAATACTTACATCTCCCATAGCATGTTTAGACATAGAATCAACATAAGATTGGAGAGAAACAATAACCTGTGAGTCTGTGACTGGAGTCAAGTTAGAAAAGGACCAAACTGTGAAATGAGAAAATATAAGAAAGAAGACGAGTTGTATGTTTATTTTAAATATATAGAGGGCAAACTTTTTTCCAATGTTTGAAATGTCAAAAGCAAAATAAATAGAGAAATTCACCGATGTTTGAGATTTGACCAATTTTGATCTTTTCAAATTGCTGAATGTGGTGACTAAGCACTACACGCCCCTTCCAATCACATACAAAAATTACCATTAAAAATTTTGATGTCAGTTTAGATGGCAAGAAGCTCAATTCATAGCTGTGAAGCCTTGAGGCTTGCTTTCAAATGCAACCTACCTCGCTTCATATCAATGACCAAGTGTTTACATGGAAGTTGGTGGCAGTCGCATGTACAACATCCTGCAATTACCTAACAACCTCCCATTTAGTAGCATGATCAAGTCAAAGTAGTGGTACATAAACGTTTGTATCTTTTGGCCTACAAGGATGACTTGCTAGCACATTGGTTACATCTTCTACAACTGAAGATTCTACTTACCACTGTTAATTTTCAGCACATAGTAAATGAATTCTGCACTCAGAAAAATAACCAAAACCTCGGTAGCTTAAAACACGAAAGCTCCTATCAAAACAGCAACTTCTGAATACATTAATCTACAAACGCACAAGGCTGAAAATACTAACAGCAACTACACACAGATCTGAACTTTCAATATTACATCTGTATTCTAATAACTGAAGGAGAAGAGAATACAATGCTACAGCTTCAAAACTGGAATGAATAAACAACATACCCCTACCTTTCTTTTGTAGACTAAGAAAGCAGGGAAGATACAAACTATCCCACCCTTTGGGGTGCCATGATTAGAAGAGAAAAACCTAAATCTGCCTAGGGAAAAGTGCCCAAGTTGGCATGAGAGAATTCATAGGATAAAGTGCCCAGATTAGTCTAAGGATCAGCGCCCAAGCTAAAAAAGGAATCACTCCTCAGCCTAAAAGCTTGGCTAAATCTGGAACAGCACTAAAACCGATTTCTAAGAAAAGCATATCCTAAATCTGAAATAGTTAATTTAAGAACAGCAGCTCTAAATCAGAATAGCAACTAACTCTGGCACATGAATGCCTACAACATTCATGTTCCCTCTATCCATCTTCTGTCTACAAAACAGTGTGCCTCTCTAAGAGAATTCTCTAGTGTGCCCTCACCATAACTGCACCTACAGACTGCATAGGAACCAAGGAACTGGATCTGCATCTGAAGCGTGCCATCACGGCTGGGCTACACTAACTAAGCAACAAACCAGTAAAATATTAACACTCCCTCTTGCACAGAAGTGTACTCCACCAAACCTAGTCCCTCAGCATCTCAAACTTCCTCTTTGCCAGGGGCTTCGTCAAAATGTCCGCAACCTGCGAATCTTAAGAAACATACTCAAGGACCACTGCTCTCTTCTGACCTTTGTCTCCAAGGAAATGGTACTGGATATCAATGTGCTTGGAGAAATTGTGAAACACTGGATTCTCAGAAAACCTGAAGCACCTCCGATTGTCACAATAAAGTTTAAACAACTGTRCCCTTCATGTATCAGAGCACATGCTTTGCAGCCTTCCAATGAATCTGTCGAGGATCAACCATGAACTAGTTCAAGGTGTTCACTGCAAAACAAATATCAGGTCTAGTAGTCACCATATTCATAATGGAACCAATCCACTGCCTGTCTAATGAAAAATCTAGCAAATCTGAATCTGAATTTACTGATAACTTCAGATTTGGAACCATAGGAGTGGCCAATCCATCCTTTGAAATCTCTTTAGAATCTCCACTATGTACTTCCCCTGTCCATAGAAGACCTTACATGTACCCTACCAAGCCTCCAGACCCAAGAAATAACGCATAAGGTTGATGTCCTACATGTCAAACTCACACACCAACTCTGTCTTGTACCATGCTATGAGCGTATAAGAACTACTTGTAAGTATCAGGTCATCTACATATAGAGTGAAGACAAGCAGATTAGATCAATCAAATAGATAATTAAGAATAGAATCTACAACAGTCCTGTTGAAGCCCAAATTCAACAAGTATTCATCAATCCATGAGTACCAAGCAAGTGTCCCTGCTTCAACCCATAAAAGGCTTTGTATACTTCATCCTCTATCAGACCTTTCAAAAACAGAGTCTTAATATCCATTTAATATAAAGGCCAATCAAAAACTGATGCTAAAGACATAATGGTTCTGACGGAGGTATAACAACAACTAGAGCAAAGGCCTCTTCATAGTCAACTCCCTCTCTCTGGGAGAATCCTCTTGCTACAAACCTGACCTTGTACTTCTGAATGTGGCCATCAGCTGCGCGATTTACCTTGTACAACCACCTATAATTAATCATTGATTTCCCCGCTGGTCTTGGCACAATCTCCCACACATCGTTCTTCAAAATAGATTTATACTCCTCTATCATGGCAGCCCACCATACCTGATCAACCGTTGCCTCCTTGTCACTGGAAGGCTCTGCATCAATGAGGGAAGACATCAATGCAAGATAGTTAGGAAATTTCTTAGGACGACTCAGCCAAAAAGAAGTGTTTAGAGCTCCACCTTGCTCCTCTACTTCATATAATGTTTAGGTAAGCCACTTCAGCTTCCTAGCTGAACTAAAGAGTAGAATAGTCTTTGTTACTGCATTGGAATCCTGCTGATCTGAATCTGATTTCCATTAATTCTGCAGGTCAGTATTTGGGACAGCAAGCCTCTCTCCCCCCTCGACCACTGTTGGAGACTACTGAGACTTGGAGGACCAAGCATCCTCATCAAATTTCACATCTCGGCTCACTACTGTCTTCCCCTATGATGAAATGTAGATGCTAAAAGCCTTGGAGGACTCACTATAACAACCACCAAAGATACCCTTCAAGCTAGGAAGGTTCAAGCTTAAATTTCTTCTCATCAAGAATATGACTACATGCTTCTACCCAAAGACAAATGGACAAATCTAGATCATGAATCAGAGCCTTGGTCGTCTCTATGATAGACCTATTCTTCCTCTCTACAATCCCATTCTACTGCAAGTAGTAAGACACTGTCAACTCCCTTTTGACCCTTGCTTCCTTGCAAAAAGAATCAAACTCCTTGGGAGTGTACCCCTCCATTGACAAATCTCAGCACTTTCATTTTCTTATTTGTATGATTATCCACAAGAGATTTGAAAACTTACTAAAGCCTTCATTCTTGATCTTCATATAGTAAAACCAGGATTTTATAGAAGAATCATAAATGAAAAAAAGCATAATAAATGTTACCTCTCAGTGAAACTGAAGTCATTGTTCGACACACAATTAAATGGATCAAATTAAGAATCCCTAACAATATGAAATTAAGGAGTTACAAGTGACAATTGATGAATATGAATATATATCTCAATTCAATGTTACAACTATGTATACAAAAGAAATTGGCATCATTCTCGGATTACCATGGTTTAAAAAACTAGGTACCTTCATCTTAAATATGGAGAAAAAGTTTGTGATGTTTCCCTACAAGAAGGAGATGATGACATTTCAAGACACTAGTATGAAGTTAGATTCAATAGTACCGTCATCAAAAGACTTGAAAGACATCTCAAAGGTGATCCTTCAGGAAAATCGATGGTCAGTGTCAAAAATACAAAAAGAATTTGACGAAGTTATCACGAATAAAAATGAAGAAATTTCTCGCTTAAAAGACCATAGCCAAAAACTACTTACACAAATCAAGAAGTCAAAAGATAGAAAACAATGCTTTCAAAAGTTGGAGCAAAAGAATCAAGATCTCGAGAAGAACCTACCAGAAAACAATGAAGAAAACTCTCGTTTGAAAAACCTTAATCAAGGGCTACTAGAACAAATCAAAAAGTTGAAAGAAGAGAAACTTGAAAATCCAGACATTAAAGATACCGAAAAATCGGATAATGAAGAAAATTTGCGTCTAAAAAATCGTAATCAAAACCTATTGATGCAAATTAAGAAGTTTAAGAATGATAAGAAGTTGTTGGAAGACAAGTTAGAACAAATCGAGAAGAAAGCATCAAAGTGCTCAGGAGTAAAAATCCAAGTTATAGAAAAAGGAACAAATATAGATCCAATCCACATCACAGCTCAAGAAGATGCAAAGCCAGTTGAAGAAAGGACATATAGGGATGTCGGGGTACAAACGATGGGAACTCCAAGTGTACTTACTAATCAAAATTCATCCATTAACAAGGCAACATCGTTGTGTGAAGAAAATCATATATCGAAATTAAACCAAGAAAACACTAAAAGCATGATAAGAGAAAATAATGTTATAAGAACTCCTTATCGACATCCAAACCATAAAAGCAGATATCTTAAATAGTCAGAGTATCAATATCACTCAGGTCGGGAACGACTAACTTTTCGTTTGAAAAATATTGATACTAGCGAAATTCGGTCTCATGATAACCATTCATCGTGGGAATGCAATAGTCCGCAAAAGATTGAATTAGGATGGTCTAACCATTTCACAATTCGACAGTTCTGCTCAACTCTTTGTCACTCATATCGTCTCGTATCGTCAATCTTAACAACGCCAAAAACAAAGAATCGTGCGAAAGCATTGCAAGCCAAAACGTAGATGTAAGTCTCTCCATAAATACGCTTTGAGGACAAAGCATTTCTAAAGGGGAAGGCAATGTAACAAACAAAAATATATAGATATAAATAAATAATCTTTAAATAATAATAATTTATACATCATAATCAGAAGACATGTCTTATCCAAAAGACATGTCTATTAATGGAAGGGCACCCCTGCGTGGGTATATATGATCCTCATTGTCATTGTAATCAATCATCTCATATATCTCATTCATTCCTATACATTTACTCAATATATTATTACTCCATCCTAAATGGATTACTTTATATTCCAAGTATTTTGGATATTTAACTCGTGAGTCAGATTTGATTCACCACGCAATTAACAATTCTTCAGTCATAGACTTCATTAATAGATATAGCAAGTTTATTATCATCAATTTAGAAATCAAACAAACACGTGGGACACTAACAATGATGAGATACCAATGAAACATATTATTCACATTCATGCAAGATTTTAAAACTGGCAGTTACTATAACAGCAATGGCAAGTTTCAAAATGAGTAATTGTTGGCTTAATTTTAATGATATCATAATGACATTGTAAATGTTGACATGCAAAAAAAGCAAGATGCGGAAAAGAAAACCTATGGGCTGACTCCAATATTACAACATTGCTTAAGAACAAGTACAACATTGTATACCAGACTAAGCTACTGTTGTTATTGCACCTACTGATGCCTACTGAATATCTTGTAATCGCACCAATGGTGCCTAAGAGATAAAGAAAAATGAACTTCAAATTTCACATTCAACATTGCTTATGAACACAACATGTAGAGCATTAGATTTATTATGCACGTCCATGAGAAGTAATCAGGCAGTCTTAACATTTCCTTGATACACCACTAACAGTAAAGCATTAAGAGAACTAGTTTCTTTATTGCTTAAAGTTTCCAATATGCTAGGACAAAAATAAAAACTTATTTAGTATTTCTCAATTATGACTGACTCTGATCAAAATTTGAAAAATTAAACAACCACAACCAGCAGCAAACTTGCCATATCTAACGAATCTACACTCCGCGGTATGTAAATTAGAATCTCTAATATAATAGCAATAAATATTTCAAGTAGATACCTCTCCTCGACCAGGTATGTGTAATTTTCTGTCTTCCAATAAAGCAGAAAGGACAGCAAGAACATCAGAGGGTGCCTTGTCAATATCTTCAAAAATAACCCAAAATCCTTTGACCACAGCCTGCAACAAGAAACACACCATATGCAGATTGCAACTTATAAAACAACTTAATGTGTCAAAAAGATACTTATGCACAAATTGTTGATGAAACATTCTGAAAAAGAACTCTATCTGAATGAAGTTAGTAGATAAATTCAACCTGAGTCAGAGAACCAGGCTGCCACTTGAATTCTCCAGGAATTTCAGTACAAACATAACTTCCAATCAATGTTTTGCTGTCCATTTGGTCATCCAAATGTATGAACAAGACATCTAGAGACCAAAGCAGCCAAAAATTTGGTCATCAGAAATGTGTACTTCCACAAGTGAGGTACTTGAAGCAAAATGAGAACTATATATTTGATGAGTCATTTTTACTAGAAGTTTTCAAGCATGAACAGAGATCCAGAAAATATAATTTGTACTTTTTAGAAAGTCCTCAAACATGAGATTCATAACAAATAAACCCACTGTGGCCTCTTTAAATAAGAAAGAGATCAACCACAACAACCAATACAAATCAGCAAAACAGATAAGTTGTCTAACTGTTCGCACATATTTTACAAGAAATCTGCATTAATTCAGACAAAGATTAATTGCCTAAACAAGCAGTTAAAACATAGAAAGAGAAAACGGAAAAGCATGTAACGAGATCCATTAAGTAAAATGGTGACTATAATTGACAGCAATATTGAGAGCAAATCAACCCTTGGTTACAAAATTGGAATGACAATAAAATAAAGTCGATCAAGAAATAATGTGTGTATGTCACCTGAATAAAAACAGAGAAAGAGTGAACAATGACAACATCATTCATATAACAAAGGATTTACCAGGAAGCTGTGATTCCAATCAAAATAGGCTGACCCACTTCATAAAATAATAAAGTACAGCATCACATAGTAATAATAATAAGACTTCAATCAACTACATTTTTAAGTAATTAAAGACAAAATAGACTACAAAACAATATATGATGAAGAGACTAACTTGGAGATTGTTACCCCCTCAGTCTAGGGGTAACTAAAGAGATTATGTCTCGAGCCCACAGGTAGCAGACATGGAGTGTCGAGAGTCAGATTGAGCAGTAGAGCCTGCAAGGTCCCTCCTATTCATGTTGATCACCACTCATCACCAACAGTAGAGCAGCATCCACTACATTGGCTTGGTCCCAGAGGACAACAGGTCTTGCTTCATGAGGTAACATGTCTAGTGCCATGGTAAGTGTCTCTTTAATATTTGAATCATTTTAACATGTTGCAAAGAATCCTTTCTTGATTATGGAACATTTGCTTGGAAATTATGCCTTTTGTCTAATTTCTCCTTGGTGGTTGTCATTGTGTCCTAGCAAGTTGGTCACCCTTGGGAAAAGGGTTGCTACTGGGTGGTTCCTTGAAGGGTCATCGTACCATTCCCATCCATACTTACCACCTTCCATCCTTCTTCCCCTTCGTTTCCTCATCTTCTGGGTTTTCGGGTGCATTGACCCAAGAAGGGATTGTACCTCATTTCATGGGAAGAAGGGGATAAAGGCCCAGAGGTGTTGTAGCTAGAAAAAGATAAAAGCCAATATTATCCTTCTAGATGCTCACCCTCAAGTCCTGGGAACAATGAAACGCTTCTCCAAAAAATGAAGGACCTCCAAAAGAAATCACATAATTAATAAATGTCTCGCTTGTTGAGGAAATGAATTTTGCAATGTCCCTTACTTTCATTTGCATATGGCACCCTATGTGTTTCTAGCTTCAAGTGGCATTGCGATACACTTTACTTTCCTTTTCACATATTACTCAATGTTTTGGACCTTAATCAATTAATGGAAATAAAGGGCTTGGAAAAATGTTACATCACAGACGAAGGGCAGCACACCCTCTACAAAGGCACCCATAAATGAGACAATACGAACCCTTGTATGTCAAGAACCCCATGCCTAGAAGTCTTGCCCCAAATCCACCTCACACTCACTACATGACTTAGATAGGTTCTCCTTGGGAAACACCCTTGACTTGTGGATTGGCTAACCAATAAGGCACCTTGACAACCCTCCCATAACTAAATTTGGAAAAAATTTATAAGGTCTTTGAGCATTTGTTTAATTTGAAAAGGGGGGTTTAATGCACATGTTTGGGTGGTTCTCTTCTTAGATTTGGCTTACTTGGCATGATTCATATGACTTGTGGACCCTTGGAGGGCGTATTTGTTTGCCTTTGCAAGACCTTACCTACAGGATGGATGCTAGACCCCACATCTGGGGCACCATTGATGATGAGCGTTGTGCATGGAAGATGAAGGGTGTTGCCTTTGGAGGCATCTTAGCATGGCTAAAGGATAGGATTCCACCCTTCTCCACTTGAACGTTGGCCTTTGGAGGCCTAGACGTCACCCTCCTATCACATGACGTCACCTAGGGGATAGGGTTTGATGGATCGCTTGATGGATTGATGGAGGAAGCATGTAGCATGGACCCCGGCACTTGAGAGAGGGACGTATGGCCTTTGGAGGCCCAACGTGCCACCTGTTCAGCCTTGACGTCTCTCTCGTGAGCCTAGCGTCACCCTACCAGGGCATGACGTCACACTCTTTGGGGTTTTATTTTATGTAAAATTTATTTTTGTGAATTGAAAGGGCAAATTAAAGAAGTTGACCCTCTTGTGTAAAGACATGACTTTTCATTAGTCTTTTGGTGGCTAGGATTTCCCATATAAATATGGCTAGCCAAGACTCATTTTATTATTACATTCCTCTCCATGGTGAGAGCACTAAGTCTGAAATTTTCATCCTATTTGGCTATCTCTCTCTTCTACACTCATGCAACTTGCTTGGAGGATTATTTGTGGATGTCTTTTGCTGATTTTTGGATGATGTTGCTTCAATTAGGGTTTATTCTTGTCATATCTTGGTGAAGTAAGTAAATTTCTGCAATTTCATTTCATGTTATTGAATGTTTATGGTAAATTTTACTTGTTCATATTGAAGATTTTGCTTGGTAAGACCCTAAGAGAGGACCATAAGTGCTTCCTCCTCTCACAAGGTTAATTTCATCCATAAATTTGTGAAGGAAATCCTACCTAGGGTTAAGTTCCTAAATACCTAGCACTTTAGGAGTTTAATTCTAGACTCTGGATTGTAACTTAATTCTAGAACTTAAGAAGGGAGAAAAGGTTGCTAGAGCCCAAAAGTGTTTGCACTCTAGCAATCCTTCTCTTTAAGGCTTGAAATCTAAGGCCCTAATGTGCTAGCACCTTAGATTTCAAACCCTACCTCTTAGATCTTACCACTATCATCTCCAAACATATTGTATTCTTGTTGTAAAAGACTCCATATCCCTAAGGCACTAATCATTTGAGCTCTCTTGTTGTGAAAGTGATCAACAAACGCTCAATTTTCATTCTCTCAAGCTTCCTACTAACTTTCCTAACACTAACTTGAGCTAATTCGCTAATTCACTAATTTACTTCTTGTTGTTGCAAAAGTTTGTTACAGCCATACTAACATACATTAATTTGCTGCATACATTGCTCTAATAGTGGCCTAACATACCCAGAAATTGCATCTAATGATTGGACAATGTTCTATTGAGTAAATGCTAAGTTTTCAAGGTAAATTGTTGCAATTCTGAAGTGTATTTCTTGCTGTGTTATAATTTATCTATTGTTGCTGTACCACTGTTAACTGCTGCAATTTTATGACACCCATAGCATCTTTCATTGTCTAGTGTCTTAAAGAGGTATTACTTGCATACTTGTACTTGGAATTGATTATATAAATGCTATAAAGTGTTCTTGTTCCGGGCAGGTACTCGAACCATCTTTACCTATATTTCTCCTTGACCTAGACGTTGACTTAGGTGATCAAGAGAGGGGGCGATAGGCTTGGCTATCAAACTTACTACTTTGATCCCTTGAGGTCACCAAGGAAGCCTCCCTCTGGTGGACCTCCTCCATCACTAAAAGGAGGGGATTTCTTACTAAGGTGGCAGTGGTAGGATTTCCTATAGTTACGCAAGATTTGGTGATATTGTGTTGGGCTTTGCACAACTACAAATCCTGTAATAACAGAGATAACAAACAGTTGACCACAACAATATTTTGTCTGAAACAACTAACAGCACAAGAATAATTAATTTGATGCCTTCAATAATGTACTAGTGTCTTAGTCAAATTCAAGAAGCTCAATACTAATATAGCCTGCATTCAAAGCACCAGAACACGCAGCAAATATAATCCAAATCAATATGTTGTTTTAAAACACAGGCATCTTCCAAAGAATGAGAGATTTCAAGAGCCAACATTAGACCCCAGGTCAATTCAAAGGCCGTACAACAGCCATCTAAGAGAGCAAACAGGGCCATACAGCAGCAGCATTGAACAGCTGTGTCTGCTGGGCCGTACAGTCAAGAAGTGGAGCATTTCTGGACTGTAGGAAATTGTATTTTTTTGTTATTATTATTTTACCTCTGAAGCCTTAATAAAAGCCCCTCGTTTGCTGGTTTTCCCCACACTGGGGTTTCTAGGGTAAATTTCCTGTGTATGTGTGTGTTTGTTTATTTTTCCGCTGTGCATGCATGTGTTAAATACTCAGCAGTATTAAATCAGCATAGTTTAGATTTTTTTTTCTGGGTTTAAAGACTATTGGTAATTTAATCATAGTGCTGGGTATTAGAAATTAAACAACAGAGAAAATATTCTTCAAATTGTTTGGGTGAACGGTGCAAAGACCAATAAGTGATGAAAGATAATCAAAAAAGGATGAAAATCAGCAAGATACTCAATAATTAAATCGTTCTAATTAAGAATCTTTGAATCTGAAATCACTAAACAGAGAGAGCAATGAAGGAATTCTCAACAATGAAATATTCTCACGAACCAAGCAAACTAGTTTTCATTAATTAGAGATGTAGGGTATATAGTTCTAAAATAATTTCAAACTAGCTTGCCCCAAGGAACTGAAAAGGACTTGGACCAAGATTCACTATTCAAAACCTTGTTGATATGTGACAATATTCGCTGCAGCTCATAGACTCAGCATTTGAAAGAAGAATGAGGGTTAGAAAAGCTTGAAGAAGATGTAGGACACTGAAAAGAGATGACTTCATTCACCTCTTGCTCCTCCTTTTATGCTTAACCATTGTCCCAAATCAGCATCAAGTTGCTTTTTTAAAAATAAGAAAGCACCTCTGTAATAGGACATAGCCCCCAGAGCCTCCGTGTTTGTATCCCATGTGTTGGACACGGATATGCTAGGACACATGTTTGGAATGTGTCAGAGATGTGCCCTAGCCGTGTCCTACCTGTTTGACTCCAAAAAACATTTTGCATTGTTATTTTCTCATTCTCAGCTCTTACAGTCTTTCATTGTGCAGATGAAGGGTAAAATTGAGATTTTAAGGGATTCCAAGTGTTTTRTGAATGTTCTATTTTCTAAAAAAAATAGATCTTTATGTCTATATTTCATTTTTTTAATATATATAATTCTTTCGAATATATATCTATATAATGTGTCCTCCGTCTCCTGTTTCTAGGTTGACGTGTCACATGTCAGACATTCATATTTCCATGTCCCGTGTCTTCGTGTCAGGTGACTTAGGAAAGCACCCTCTCCATAATTAGCTGCATGCATTTTCAAAAATAGCCATGATGCTTTTCAAAAATAGTAAACTCATTTTTCAAAAATATCAGCATCTTTTATCAGCAGGTAGTTTTTCTATAAATACAGCAATGTGCTTTTTCAAAAATATCCACCATGATTTTCTAAAAATAAAAAACTTGCTTTTNATCTATATAATGTGTCCTCCGTCTCCTGTTTCTAGGTTGACGTGTCACATGTCAGACATTCATATTTCCATGTCCCGTGTCTTCGTGTCAGGTGACTTAGGAAAGCACCCTCTCCATAATTAGCTGCATGCATTTTCAAAAATGGCCATGATGCTTTTCAAAAATAGTAAACTCATTTTTCAAAAATATCAGCATCTTTTATCAGCAAGTAGTTTTTCTATAAATACAGCAATGTGCTTTTTCAAAAATATCCACCATGATTTTCTAAAAATAAAAAACTTGCTTTTCTAAAAATATGAGTAATGTTTTTCTAAAACTAGGAGACATGCTATTCTAAAAATAGCAAAAGCACTCTCCCCAAAATTACCAACATGCTCTTCCAAAAATAGAAGAGCAAATCCTCCTCCAAAAGTGCCTTCTCTCTTTAATCCACTGCTGAAATAAGCACAAGAAGGTCTCCAAAACTAGCACCTCAGTGCTAGTACACCTCAAAATAAGTCTGATATATCTAATATAAGCATTGTAACACACTCTGATTTGTCTTCTCAAGGCAGTCAACAAGCACAGATCTCCCTCAACAGATGTGCTCAAGATGCCTTCATGGAAAGTGCCCTTCTTCAACAAATATGTTCTTCTGAATGGCTAGAAACTCTCAAAGAAAGGCTAACATGAGCTGCTGACATGAATTGCTGGCATGAGTGTTAGCGGGAACAATATGTTACTTAATACTCATTGATATTGAGTTCCATCTAACTATCAATACCGGTTAGATGTTACTCATTAGTATCAAGAATGTGTCAACACCCATACAGGTAGGTTCTACCCTTTCTTTATGGCTCATGGAGGTGAACTAATAGGCTTTTTCATGAGACTGCTCTTAGGCAAGGCAATTCTGAGGATGCCATAGGGTACTGTGAATAGACATTTTCACACAACGCAGCTGGTGTAAACCTCCCAAGCCACAATGGAAACATGAATGCCTAACAAGTGTTATATTTAATCACTGAATCTCACCAGCTCAAAATCCAGAACCACATAAAGATCCTCTTAATTCTCATAGCGATTTTCAGATAACAAGCAAAATTTGAACCAACTAAACCTACATTATAGATTAACTGGAGAGAAAACGAAGCCATTTTTAGGCTTTCCTCAAGCCAAGCTTCATGATGTCCCTAGACAACAAAAGATTTGTAGATATTAACCAAATTCCTCCTCTTACACCATATTGTGTGAGGTTCCACATTGTGATTTTCATCACATTGGTGGGATTTGTTGCTGGTACCTTCGAGCATTGGACCAACTTGGGGGCCTTTCTCTTCTTGGCCCTAGAACATTTGATGGAGGTCTTTGGTTGTGGGAGATTCATTGTGATGCATAATGACCATTCTTATGACAAAGGAAGCACTTGATTTTACTCAAGTCCTTCTTTCCTGCCTGTGAGGTTGACTCCTCACTCTTTCCCTTACCCTTGTTGGGTCCTAGCAAACCTAGGAAAGGGTAAAGGAAAGCAGTAGCAGAAGCAGGTAGCAACCTCTAAAGAAACTAAGATGAACGAATTTGTTGCCAAGTTCAAGAAGGATTTCTCATTGGTATCTTGCCTTTCTACCAGTGTGATTCCAAGGAATTCGTGGTATGTGGACATTGGGGCATCTTGGCATATGACATTAGCCTAGTAGTTGTTTTCGGTAATTATTTAGATTTTGATGATGCCTTGTTTGTTCCACGTATCAAGAGGAATTTGCCCTCAGTGTTGGTCATGGAGGATAAGGGCTTTGCAGTGGAGTTCAAGAACCAGCAAGTCCTCATTAGATCAAAGGAACCAAGCCCAAATACAGCTCAAGTAATAGGGATTACGATCACTTTTCCAAACACTTATTCGACCAACAATCACGATCACTTGAAAGAATGGCTGAACTACATAGGGGATAGTTTAAAGAGATCTGTGGTTTATAACTCCATTCTATATTATATTTTGATCTTTTATATATTCAAGTGGCAACGTTTTACTCTTTCATCATACACATGTTCAATGGCTCCAAGCGGCAGTTACAGATTGGCAGCAGCTTGCTCTGATGGCCGAATGGTTTAATGACAGATCAGTTGATTAGCCGCATCTCACTCTGATGGCAAATCGATTGCAATCTTCTCTTCGTATAACGAAATGCAAGGCAAAGATCAGTCTAGTGGCTACTGTTTAGATACAGTGGACACGTAGAATGGAAACAGACCCCTCGAAACTCAGGCTGTGTCTTGGTTGGGAACAGTGGAATGGACAACAGTTGCTGCTCTGCTTCCAGAACTATCAGATGAGCCTGGTGGTGGTGGTGGCTTTTGTTTCTGTTAGATGCTTCATATGCCCCTGAAATTTTATTCTATTCAGCGGTGCTTTAACCTCTATAACAAGTTTCCTGTCTAAGAAATCTGATGATTGATAGTTCCCACAACAGTTTAACATTATTATTCCTCTTTTCTTGGTTGTGATTCTGTTTGGTGATATTATTTCTATTGCTGGCAAATAGTTACGCAACTCATGTATGGCTTCACTATGATTGTTTGCTGAGTTTGGATTGCCCCCACAGTCCACACAGTGTGACTCCTCCACTGATTAGCGCAGTTCTGTTTTATAATTCTTTTGTTATTTTTCTGCACTGTCACGTTTGGCAGCTTGTATGGGTGTAGAATGGTTAACTTGTGGCTGCTAACAAACATGCCCCATACTTATTTTTCACACTGATTTATTGTATGTAATCTTGTTTCACGAATTCATAATGTTGTATAATGGCGATCTTGGCTCAATGATTCAGCAATAATTCTCTGTTACAATATTTGGCAGGGGAATTAATACTTTCTTCAATGAAATTTCTAAACATTAAGTAGCCAAATGCCGGTTTGTGGTCAATGACCCGGAATCAGAGAAACTCTCAAAAATGTGTGCAGCCAAAGGCCGAAATCGGCAGAAGTGACACAAAAGGGGCTCTGATACCAATGTAATGCACCAAAGTGGTTCAGATAATGAATATGCAAATTAAATAGGACAACAATGAGAAATCCATATCGGATAAATATAATGTATTGAATAATATAATATGATTGACAATTACAATAGCATGTGACAATGTGTATAAGTATACATTGAATGGTCATGTACTTGAATAGGCATGCCTTTTAGACACGTAACCCGTGTTCATTATTAGTATTATTATTATTGGTGTATTATGTTGGTTACAGTCAAGCAAGCACACTATACCTTTCAAACTTGATGCTGGATATCGATTCCCAAGCCCCAGAAATATGACAAATATCAGAATTAAAACCAGAGACCATTACATATCAATAACACATAATACATATCCAATTATACTCACCAAAATTTCCAGTAATCTGGGCCAATTCATTTATTAACATGGTCTTTCCAGCTCCTGTAGGACCTTCCAAAAGGACAGGCTGGACTTGACTGACTGCTAAGACAACTGATTCCAAGCTCTTCTTTATGTTTGGTGTCATCACGAAGGGGCTTGCTGTAGATTTGGGACTGTCAAAAACATTCACTTATCAATTACTAAATAGTAAATACAACTATAAATTGAGAGTCCAGCAATTATTACCTACTTACTTTCTCCATAAATAATGTGATATTTAGAAAAGCCAAATTACAAAGAACTGCAAATATTACTAACCCTTTACTTTGAAAGCTTTTCCTGACTGGAAGCTCAATACCACAGATCTCCAAATGAGAAGCAAGGCCCGAACCATAACTTTTCAAGCTTGCCGTTGATTTGACCACATCCTTATCACATTCCACAAAGTAACTTGCGTTACTTTTAAGGAGATCATCATTTCTTAATTCTTTTGATTCTAAATACCATCCAGCCTTCTCCAAGGCAACATCTTGACAAAATTCCTCCCACCTGCAATAAGAAATCATTCAAATTACCCTTCAGCAAAAAGATAACAACACTAATCAACCATTCTAGTTCTAATATTTACTAAAAGGAAGAGATATTGCAGGATAGAAATAAAAAGTATATTATTACCGTAGCAAACATTCAAAAGCCATTTTTTCTGTCAGACTGGATAGTTTATAGCCCAGAACCCGAGTCGCCTCATCACTCATTCTCAGTACTACTGAAAGTACTTGAACCGCACACCATCTAATATCATAAACTGTTTCTGAAGTGATTGCAACTCTATTAGAATAGCAAGGCCATTGCAGCAACTCTAAGAATGGACTCCAATCCCAAAGTTCAGAAAAGACTTTAGGCTCTAGATGCAGAAAACGATAAGATGCCCGCACAATATCCAATAAATGAAAAGATTCCTGCAGAAAGATCTAGAACAGTTCTTGTAAATTATTTGAGTAAACACAGAATAACTTAAACTTGCTGTTTAATTGCAAACTGGATACTTCTAATAGCTAAATACTGTCTCAGGCATTTGCCTACCAATGCTCACAAAATTTACAAATAACTTACTTTCTCTGTCATAGAGATGGAATTATTAAGTTTCAGAAGTCGTTCAAATGGTGGAGGAGCAAATGTGAAATATTGCAAAATGGACCTGCACTAACAAAGTATATGAATCAGAAAAAGCTATCAAAACAAACAATAATAGTTAATTATCTAAATAGTCAGTCAAACAGACACTTATTGATAGTACCATGAACTTTTCCTCCTATTTTCCTGAAAGAGTGACTTCAATATTTCAATTGTGTGAAGGATCCATTGAGGGCACAAACAGCAGTGAACAGGGGATAAGCCCATGAATGAGACAACGAAAATATTGTAATATGCGAAGAAGAGGAAGCTCATAAAGAAGAATGAAGCTTCTGAGAAAGATGTTGTTGGGGATCTGAAAAAAATACAAGCTAGACATGGTGGCAGATAATCAAACCCATATGCATCTGTTCAGATAGCAAGCTCATCAGCATAAAATTGACCAACAGCAGAAATACATGACAGCAGTCAGCAACATTATAATCCAAATATTATATTCCCACCAGCATGTTCTTAGTATTTCTAAACAGCCATCAAGCGTCAAGCAGAATACTGACAGCAAATGTGTATTGCAGCGAGGAAGAACATTTTGCCAGCAGCAGAAAAATACCCTATTCATTTAGCACATTATATATTCCATGGCAGCAATGATATTATATCCCTGAAGCAAACTCCATGACAAGCAGTTAATTTCAAACCTTGATAATAATGGGGTCCCAAAAAATGCAAGTTTTCTCTCTATTTCCTATTTGTTGAGTTCGCATAATGCGCAGAGCAAAGAGCATATGCAGAAAAGAAAACACTTTTCACTTTGTTTCTAATTTACCAAAATCACACAAATCATGCGGCAAAGAGCATACACAGATCGGAAATAGTGGCAAGCCAGGAATATAAACAGTAAAACCAAAATATTTACTCAGAAAAAAATTTAAAAGGTGTGCTCAAACTTTATACCTACGGATCTGACAAAAAAGGTCATACCTTGAGCAAACGGAAACCTTTTTAAGTGAAACAAAAAGTGTTTCCAACTGAAAGCAACACTCCTGACGCAATGGAATAGCCTGCTTAGCCCAGAAATGATAGAAATAGAAAAACCCAGAAATATTTTGATGCATGCGACAACACAGATCGAAGATCTCAATCAACAAAGGAAGTTGGTCTTCAAAACGGGCTCTGATACCATGTCCGACAAAACAGGGTATTTCCACACAAAACGAACACATTAAGCAACCACTCACACAACCAGATCAAAAATCAGTACACCAGTGTTTTTACGTGCTTAAAACCTTCGAAGAGGGAAACAGTCCACAACCCCAGCCACTGTGGCCACTTGATGCAATATATTAATGCAAAAGAGAATTTGTACTTAAGAGTTTCTCACAGTCAATCTTCAACAAATGAATTTCCATGCTCTTTAAATAGAGATCATGGACCAATCGGGTGAGAAGCCACGGATCAATATAGCCGTTAGGAACGAGGAGAATATGATGAACCAAATCAATTTATGTCTCGAGCATAAAGTGACCGTTGGATTACATAACTACAAATGTACTATTTCTTAGGTCTAGAGGTGTCGTAGAGTCCAAGTGAGGTGTTCCTCAAACAAGGTAAGTATGCAATTGATATTCTGAAAAGGTTTCGGATGATGGACTATAAGCCCTTCAATAGTCCTATGATACCAAATCTGAAGTTGCATATGTTGACTTAATTCAGATTTTGTAGATCCTTCGATGTATAGATGATGGATTGGATCTTTGATGTATCTGGTTAATACCAGACCTTCTATATGTTTTACAATGAACACTTTGAGGCAATATATGGTTGAGTCGAGGTAGATTCATTGGGAAGCTACAAAACATGTGCTCTGTTACTTGAAAGTTGAAGGGCATAGTACATTATGCTCTGAGGTATGCAAGAGATGGTGAGTTGATGTTGCATGGGTTTGTTGATTCTGACTAAGTAAGGGATGCTAGTGATAAGAAGATTATTTCAATTGTTTCTTAAGTTTGGGTTCAAGAATGATATCTTGGTTCAACAGGAAGCCAGAATCAGTGGCATTGATTTCAACAGAGGCAAAGTACATGGCAGCCAACACTATTAGTTGTGAAGCCATCTAACTTTGCAAGTTGATGGCAAAGCTAATAACTGAGATGTTGGAGTTTAATATGTTCTACTATGACAACAAGAACTGTATCAGACTCTAAGACTCCAGTATTCCATGATCACTCCAAGCACATTGACATCAGGGACCACTTTCTCTGGGACGAGGTTCAAAAGGGAATAGAGACTCAATGCTAGAGTATGTTTAGATAGATCAGTGGATTGCAGATATCTTGACTAAGCCCCTAGCAAAGGGTAAGATCAAGATGTTTAGGAAGAGACTGGGTTTGCTGGAGAACACTTTCCTCACTAAGAGGGAGTGTTAGATTTTTACCTTATTCAGCTCTAACAGTCTCTACATGGTACCAGGGTGCAATTAGTGAATAGGTACAATAGCAAATGAATACAACGGTAGTAAGGGCCCACTTATTGGAGGTTCACATAGAAATAGTAATGGCAACAGTTTGTCTTAGTTCCTATGCACAATAGACTGTGAAGGAGGTGTAGTTATGTAGGAGAGTAGAGGGTGTTAGTTCTTTACCTGTGTATAGCTTGGACTATGCTCCAGCTATGGCACCTTCCTCTTCCAAGAAAGTAGACAACAACAGCAGTATGCCCTCCTTCAGCAATTTCGCACAACAGTTAATACAGGTGGAGGGGCATTTATGGAGGAGAAAGAGATAGAGATTGCATGCATGCACCATCCTCAATTCAGTTCCAGTTTAGATGTTTTCCATATTTAACMATTCAATTATATTTCTGGGTTTTTCTTTAGTTAGTAGTTTCATGCACAGTTAGTTAGAAGGTGCAGTTCCCTAGAAAAACTAGGCATTTATGCATGTGGATTCTCAATCTTAGTTAGGGCGCAGATCTCTATGAAGATGCATGCTTTGCATGCCTGAGTTCATCTTCCATCGAGGTGCACTTCACTTGGCTTGTCTATCCAGGAAAGGAAGGCACATTAGGGTTAGGATTTGATACTTTCACTTAGGGTAATGCCATGCATGTGTCCATATTCATTGCACCTTTTCTTTCTCCTAGACTATAAGGGAGTTAGAGCCTAGAGGGCCAACAATTGAGCAATCTGAGAGTGCATTAGCTTACCGTTTTCAGATTTGAATAAAAAACAGAGATGCAAATCTTAATCTCAGTCCTGAGTGTAGATTAAAGCATTCATGAGTTGCAGTTTAGATTGAAGATTAAAGTTTTCAATTACCTAGTTTAGGAGAAATTTTCTCAATTTACTGAAAACTTAACAGCACATACATGCCTTTAGCATGCATGTGCCTATCTTAGCATATTTCCAGTTTTGCCACCTTCAGTTAATGCCAATTTGCATGTTGTTTCGATTTAGCAATCCCAGTTTTGCTCAAGTTCAGGTTCAGTGCAGTACAATGCTGCTTGCATGATCTATTATTAGTAGGAGCACAAAAATCTCTAGTTAATCAAAGCACTCTTGCATGATAAGGCTCTAGTTTAGGTAGAGGGCGCAATTCTCAGGGAGGGGATGCATGCTTGCATGCTCCAATCGGCAAACACTTACCTGGTGCATCACTGTGGTGGTTACCAAGTTTTTGGTTTTGAGCTACTGCAGTGTATTTTCTTCTTTCTATACAATAGAAGAGAGATGTGATTGTGAGTTCAGATCCGTATATTTGTTGTTTGAGTTTTCAATGGCATGTGTTTGTAGGTTAGTGTACTTAGATCCACTGTTTTGATAGAAGCATTGAAGTTTTCAGCTCCCTGAGATTTAGGTTACTATTTCTAAGTGCAGAATCTGCTTACAATGGTCTGAAAATTAACATAAACCTGGAGCACTAGAATTGGGGTCCTTATGTAAGCAGGACCTAAGGTTTGTGGCAAAGAAACCCTTAAGAACACTTGGAACCCTTGGCTTGGAGAGCTTGTGTGATGCAAGCTTGGAGAATCTCCTAGAAGACCGAGTGGCGCAAGTGAGAGACGAAGGGTGGAAGACCAAGCTTGGAGCAGCTACAAGTAGCTTGGTGTGATGCCCTGCTAGGCAGTGTTTGCTGGTTAGGGTTTGCCATTGATGTTGGATGCCCTAGCTACAGTATGGATGCATTTGGAGTGTCCTAGCTTGCAATAAGAAGATAGGACATGTACCAGCTTGTGATGAGATGTGGTATGTACATGTATCTTCATTATGTTGTAATATGAAGTGTATGTTTGCTATCCAAATATTGTGCATTGCATATCTGAAAATCAAACTTATGTTTCACATGTTAATGAGCAGTTTATAAGGCTGTTTGGTATGCTAATTTATCATGAACAATTAGCAAATTTGTCCAAGTGATTTAACAAACTAAGAACTAGAGGGGCAGATTTAGGGCTGTATTAAATCTGCTGCTACAAAGTAATTTCCCGATCTCATTGGTGAATCGGATTGTGCCATTAGGGTTCTGAATCTTCTCCCCTTCAAGTCCATTGTTTCAGCGCTTGTTTTCTTCAGCTGCATAGTGAATTTGGTTGGACAAAAGTGAAATATAATCTGTTGTAATTCATATTTCAGATTCATCCATAAGTTTGAAAGTTCACAGGAAACAGATCCAGAGACCTCAAGTATTGAGGAAATTTGGAAGTGTTTTAAAAGTGCAGAATTCCAGAAATTTCCACATCCTTGCAGCAGTGATGAACAGGTTCAACGAGGAGAGAGAGATAGAGATAGATATATTTGATTCATAGTCATTCACACCATTACTATTCAACAAGGAGAGAGAGAGAGAGAGAGAGATAGTCATTCACTCCATTACTGCTTTACGGAAATTCATTGATTCAACAGGAAACTGCAGCACGGTCTATATGAAACTCCAGTCAGCAAAACACCAATAACAAATTCCGAACTACCCCTGAAACAAACACTTACGACAGGACCTGGCCAGACATCCTTAGACAAAGCCTACTCATTGTTTCAATATGCCTTTGTTCTCATCATCTTGCACTCCATAGGACTTCAAGGCGAGGTTTGGGGCATCAGAAAGTGCCATAGCAGACAAAAGAGAAAGGGAGAACAAAAGCACATCCCGAAACACATTATGTGAAACGTTGCATTGAATGATCCCCCCGTAACAAAGTGAAGGAAACTAATATCTCTCTCTTATATGCCACTTGCGAAACACATGAAAGAAAGCTTTCACCCCATTATATATATATATATAGAGAGAGAGAGAGAGAGATATTTGATCGTGCACCACCCCTGTGTCAATTTCCTCAATAAAACAATCTAAATACACATTACTGAACCAATTATCCAATGCAAGCTGGCCTGCCAAATATATATATATATATATATATATATATATATATATATATATACTGTGAATCGAATCCAACCAATACTACACTGTACTATCTAAGTTTTATTCAATGGGACGGTGAACGATCTCACTCTTGCTTAAGTGCTTGAGGGTGGGACAAGATGTTTCCAAACATTTAAGTCAATAGGTGCTAGCTTGGGTGGTTAACAATATAAGTTGTTATCCTCCCCACCCAAGTTCAAATCTTGCTCGTGACATGTTTGCCACTCAAGGGCTGATTGGGGCTGGCAAGGTACCAGCTATCTCACTTTCGCCAAGTGTTAGAGGATGGGACGAGATGTTTCCAAACATTAAAGTCAATTGGTTCCAGCTTGGGTAGTTAAGATGAAAAGTTGTTGTCCTCCCCACCCAAAATTAAAATCCTGCTTACAACATATTTTCCTTTGGTACACAATTGGGGATAGCAAGTAGAAGCAATCTCAATCTCGCTTAAATGCTTGAAAGTGGGACAATATGTTTCCAAACATTTAAGGCCAAGTGGTTAGCTCAACCAGTTATCTCCAATGTTGCTAGGCATTTCACTAGTTCTGTTCCACATGATGCCTGATGTGAATCCCCTTGGGTTAGGTTAGGCGCACTAGTCTACATAACGGGCTTACTAGGGACGCCATCCACGAATGTGGGGAAGCATCTCTTGGGTTTCCCCACAAGGTTTTCCTTTGTGGGTGAAGGATTATATGTAGATAGATAGATAGATAGATATATGAGGTCGTCATAGGAAGCTTCCATGCAAGAAGATACAATGAGCCAAAGCTTATTAAATGGGTAAAATGAACTTAGGACCAAATACTAGGCCATACACCAAACGTGCATATAGGGCATAGGGCTATAATACTTRTGTTCCACTCAGTGAAGGATAGATAGAAGATTACGATTGGAGGCACATGTTTTTGAGGTAACGCAACCCTCACCATTTTCAAAGGACACATTGGTTTTGAACCCATTCAAGAACGTGTACACAAATTGGGGTGCTGAGTCAAGATGCCAAGCTTGCTAATAGAGTTTCAAGAGCCCCAAATATTCAAAATCAATGCGGACAACCTTGGGATCTATCTCAAAAACCGACCCAAAGACAACGAAGAGGAAGAATATAGCAGTAGTTGTAATATGTGTGGAGATGTATATATCACAAGGCCTTCCAGATGTAATCATGATAGAGGTAGGGGAAAATAACTTCATGCAATCATTGAACTCTAGGAATGTCCCTTTTAGTTGCACACACTGTCACTCACATGGCTAGTTGTAATATGTGTGAGATGGATATATTACAAGGCCTTCCAGATGTGATCATGATAGAGGTAGGGGAAAGTAAATTCATGCAATCATTGGACTCAATCCCTTTTAGTTGCACATACTACCACTCACATGGCCATTTACATCTTATCCTTACAACAAGAAGAAAGAGATGGGTGGAGGAACCCATACAGTGATGAGTCCTTCAAAGTTCAAAGCAGAAATCCTTCAGGGAAAAGAGGGGAGAGGTAAAAGGATAATGGATTATGATTCCACAGAACCGAAGAGTTCGAGGAGATCTCAAAAAAGGATGGATGCAAAAATCAAAGAAGTAAACAAAAAAATTGAATGAGAATATTTCTATCCTAGAAGGACTACTTAATCCCACCCCCTCTACAAGGGTGCACAGAAATCCTTCCACTAGTATGGATCCCAAGCTAGAGCAAACAATGGAGTCAAAAGGACCTATCCATCAAGTCTAGAAGTCGATCTGGCCGAACTACTTGATCCTTGTCAATGCCACCTACAACAAGGAGATATCTAAAAAGGTCACAATCTCATGAAGCCTTACAACAAGCAGTAATCTTGATGCAATATTAGGAACCACTCCTTCGACAGYTAGGGGTAGATGCACCTATCTATCTCATGCAAAGTAAAATGTTGGACGAGAAGTGTTCTCATATCGACAACTCACTATATTCKAGACCCTTAGCAGAGCAACCCCGAATAGGTTGACATGACAATTATTCTCACTCATAATGTAAGGGGTATAGGGACTACCTGAAGCAAAGATCCCTAAAGTGGTTGTTTCTCAAAAACAAACCAAGTATATTGTTATCAAAGGAAACTATGTGTTATGAGACATATGCAAAAAACTATTTGAGAAAACCTCCACCACTTTGGGCCTTAATGGCAGTAAGCTCGATTGGGAAGTTGAGGGTTTAATATTAGGTTGGAACTCCACTCTAGTCTTATGCTCATCAGTATATACTCCTCATTGTATCCTTGTAACCCTCTTCTCAAAAGCATTAAACATCAATGTCAATGTCATCAATATCTATGGACCATCACATGGTAGGAAACATTTTTGGACAAACCTTGAGATATTCGGCATTCTCAATATGCCTCATCTCATCCTTGGGGGAGCCTAAATTTTACTATTCGTCGTTCAAAAATCTAGGGAGCTCAAGCCAAACCTGAGCCTCTAGCAAACTATTTCTTGAACATTATAGAACAATATATGTTGGCGAAAGGCAAACCTTTGGTCATGGAACCAACATGGACTAATAACAAAACTAGCCAATAGGGCATATCAAAGAGGCTAGATGATTTCTTTTAAGGAGTCACTTCTTATGCGAATAAATGCCTACAAGCCAACTACTCTAAAGAGGCTTCATCCAACCACAATCCTATTTTACTTGAGTTGTCCATGGAGGGAACAAAGCCATCTTCCCCCTTCAAATCCAATCCCCACAGGTTCACATATCAAGGTTTCAAGGGGTTAATTGGAGAATGTTGGGTTGCAATGTCATCGTTCCAAGAGGAACCAACAATGATTGGTTTTCAAAGGAATCTTATTCGGGAAAAATAAAAAAGACGTGGGCAAAGACCACGTTTTAGAAGGCAAAAAAGGATCTTACCAACATGGAAAAAAGGATAAACGATATGTATGAATCATATCACATGGAGGGTTTCAAGAAGAAGCCTTACTAGAACTAGACTCACTATAAAAGGAAAAGGATCAGTTATTGGCTTGGCAGGAAGCAACATGGAATACGAAAAGCAACATAACATGGCTATCAAAGGGAGATGACAATACAAATTTCTTACATCAACAGGCCATGGCTCGAAGAGCAAGCAGCACCATCCGAAAAATCTTTGATGATTCCAGATTGGAGTGCGTTGATTTTGACTCGAAATCCAAAGCAGTGGTGACCCACTACAAAAAGGTGTACACTGAGCCACCTAGATAAAACAATCGAGATATCATGGCAACCGCTACCTTCTTCGATGGATAGCTAAATGACCACCAAAATGCACCATTGATGAAGCATGTTACAATTGTGCAATCCTTTTAGATTGATAAGGGCCCAAGACGTAATGGTTGGACACTGGAATTTTATCTAGGGTTTTGGGATCTCATTACAGAGGACTTATTACTCACCTAAGTCACAAGGTTCATCGATTTTCAACCCTCAAATTCGAAATTTGGTGAACATCATCAAAGACTCAAATTCATTGAAGTTCGAGTGATGAAATTCATCACCATTGAACCGTACAATATGGTTTTGAAGGGCGAAATCCTTTTCTATTATAGTTTTTCATATCATTAAAAAAACGAAGTGAAAATACCACTATATTCTTTCCTCAACCTGCGATGTAGTTCGACATGTGACCACTTGCAAACAACACCACCAAATTATTTCCTTCTCGTCAACCTGCTAACTTTGGCCTGTGCAATCCTTTCACTCCCAACAACCCAATAACTCACCAAAGCATATGCATTTTGTGTATTCATTTCCATCTCAACAGCAATGGGAAAATGATGGTCATTGTGACTATGCAACCATGCCATGCAGCAAGTATTATTTCCCCTCCTGACAACGACAGTTCTCTAATTTTTTAAATTTGATTGTTTAGATAGTATAGGTTGTGACTCATAGGATAGGTATAAAGTATACTTTATAGGATATATATAGCACATGTTAAATAAATATATATATATATATATATATATATATATATATAAGTGTGTGTGTATAGGTTATAAAGTTATATATATTATATATTAACTATATATGTTATAAATGTTTTTATATATTATATATTAAATACACATGTTATAAAGTAATAAATATATATATGTTATAGAGTATTATATATCTTACATATTGTTAACCACTGGATTTTCACCCTTGAAAATCTTGAGGGTAAGAGCGAGCATGCAGCATTTTGGTTCGCATACTGAGATTTTCCCAATATATATATATATAAGTGTGTGTATATATAAAGTTATATATATTATATATATAACTATATATGTTATAAATGTTTTTACATAATATATATTAAATACACATATAAAGTAATAAATATATATGCTATAGAGTATAGGTATCTTAAACCATATTGTTAACCACCTGACTTTTCACCCTAAAATCTTGAGGGTAAGAGCTAGCATGCAAAGATTTTGGTTCCCATACTGAGATTTTCCCATAGTTTAGTACTTATGTTGAGTAGGAGGTTGTTTCACACATGAGGCAAGTACATGATCACACATGGTTGTTTGGTTCAGTCATAGATGACTTAGTTTCCATGCATTTTAGAGACACCTGCTTAATTTTAGGAGACACGTTTGAGCGGGTCTCCTAATACGCTTGAGCAGCTTTAATGTACAAGATAAAGGCCCTTGCAGATCAGAGTCCGGGATGACACTTTTTTGACATGCAAAAAGTTTCTAATTTTAGTAGGTTATGCTCTAGGCCCTAGATTCATATTCTGAGAGCACAATATTGATCCCTGAGGCATCCAGAGGCCTTTGGAACTTTTTCCTAATGATGGCCCAAATTACTGGCTTTAGCAAAGTTGGAGCAACAGTAGTCACACCATTCTAAATTTATATCAAACTTTGGGGAGAAAACGAGATAAATGAGTATAAAGTCAATGTTATTCGGACGACTTTCTATTTTTAGTTGCTTGAGCACCACGGCTCGCATGTCGATCTTGATTACAAAACGGAATTCAATATATATTACACACATGAGGATTTCTATTTAGCCTGCCTATTTAGCAATAGACATGATGGTGCTCTCCCAACATGCCGCAGCATTTGTAAGTTTGGCTGGCTGACAAATTTCAAATTTTTGGGACCTATGCAAAATTCATTTAGTTGTGTCCACGATCATCCATGCAAGCATCCCAGGCCTACGGCATCTCTACAAAATGCAAAATGATGTGTATCCACCAACAGGGCACACATTCAAAATTGAGCATGTGATAATTAATTAATGATTGGAAAGAGGGATCACATGAGTTTAGCAGTATATTCCTCCTCACTTGAGTCAACTGAACGTCAAGTCATGAGTTGGTAATTATTTTTGGCTTTCACCTACCTCTCACTCTCCGCCACCTTGAGTTTCTACCTCACTTCCACCATTCTCTCTTCCTCAATGCCCCTCTCCTCTCTCATGCATGTGAACGATAGCTAGTTAACTACATCATGTCTCGCCACTTGGACATGCAGCTATGCTTTTAGCCTCTCTACATCTATGCACCACCCACCCCTCTTCACATCTCTAATCCTCACCACTCAACACCATGTTCCTAAACAAGTAAGGCACATTCACTCACTCCTCTCCATGCACTCAAACTCACACTCACACTATGAACATAAAATAAATGATATTCATAACATAATAATTAATTAATAAATAATAATAATTATTATTACTTAGCACATGTCCCCAAAGCGATGAATTATTGGTTAAGGGCACCCTCATGGGTATATTAACTATTCTCATTCTCACTGTAATCATCTTATTATTCATATGTTCATATTTTATATGCTTTATTACAAATTCTACATGGATTACTTTGTTGTATTCCAAATATTTTGGATAACTTCTTGTGTGAGCTAACTTTGTTCATCTCATTTGCATCGTGAGCTAAGTTCTCTGACATCCGCCTGGCAACACTCCAAGTATTTTCTAATTTTTTTCAATTGCCTTTGGACTAGTTAGGCTATTGGCTACAGCTTAGCCACAATAAAATTTTAGTTTCTCTGATTTAGACATGCCATTGGCCACAATCAAATTTTTTGAGTTTCTCCGATTCAGAGATCCTTGACCTGCAGCGAATGATCTGTACTTCCAACTCAATTATGGTTATGATCTTCAACTTCTTCGCAGCAGGTCAAAGATCTCTAAATCGAAGAAACTCCAAAAATTTGATAAAAAAAAAAAAAACAAACAAGAAGAAAAAAAAAAACTAATAGAAATATATATTAAAAAAAAAAAAGAAAAAAAAAATTATAAAAATTTTTTTTTTTTTTTTTTTCTCTTCCCCCCTCCTTCCCCGCAGCCTCTCTCCCTCTCCCATTCCCTCAAGCCACACACCCGCAGAACTGACCCCCACATTTTGTGTGCCCCACAATCATGACCTCTCTCATCGATCCCCCTTAACGACACACAAACTGACATACCTCAGTTGCCCGCCTCTCACACCACTAATAAATTTGGCCACAGCTTCATCCCAGAGAACCTCTCTTCCCTTCCCTTCCACCCCTACCATAACCTGCTATCGCTTCTCCCATTCCCACAGAACATTCCCTTTCCCCACTGCTCCTCGTGATACTTCCCTTCCTTCCGTTTCTATATGTTCCTGTCTCCTTTCACACCCTATATCTCATCCCCTATCTTCCGTCTCCCTTCCCCATCCCCCCATTCTCCTTCTCAGAATCCTATCCCTTCCTTCCATAGCCCCCAGAACCCCGGCTGTAACATAGATCACCACCAGAACCTCCTGTGAAGGCTCAGAAAACCCCTTCCCCGCGCTTCTATCCCTGCCACCCCTAACACAACCACCACCTCCCACCCCACGAACACCCTCCATAACATCCTATCACATCTCATTCATGAGTCACACCTCTAAACATAATTTTGACTATGCCTGTTGCAGAGAGAGCATGTAATAAAAATAAAATATATATATATATATACTTATTCCTCAATATATTTTACACATACTTTTTTTTAATAAAGTAAAAGAAAATATTATATGCCCAAGGCTCATATAAAAAGGATAATTTAAGCTGAAGTCAAGAAAAAAAATTTAAATAAATAAATAATAATCCAAGTCCACCTGCTATGAAAGTGAGAAAAATATCTATCAAGTCCAATTCAATTTATAAAAAGGACAATTCCAAAATGGAAGGAGGAAGATTCCCTCAGACTTATAAAAAATATGCGGATCCCTTATTAAAAGTTAATGGGATTATTCAAGGAAAGAATATCAACATCGCTATTTGTGCAACCGCTAGGAAAAATCACATTAACGTTGACCTGGCAAACCAATTAATGGTTTTAGAGCCAAATATAATTGAAAATGACATGTGTCTTTCCGATGAGAAATATGACATTGAGAACCTACAACTATCTATAGGCGATTACAAATTCACAGCTAAATTCAATGTCGTATCAATCTATCAAGATAGTGTTGATATAATTCTAGGGTCAACTTGGGTAGATATATTAGGTACTTTTATTTTCAACACAAGGAGAAATTTTTTAACATTTTCTTATAAGAAGAAGAAATTCACATTACAGGACGCTACAATGAAGTCAATTTCAAAAGCACCATCATCAGAAGATCTGAAGGACATATCAGAAGTGATCCTTCCAGATAACCAGAAGTCAATACAGAAGTTGCAAGATCAACAAGAAGAATGTGACAAAATCATCAGTGAAAAAGATGAAGAGATTTCTCGCCTAAGAAATCATAATCAGAAACTACTTGCAGTCCAAGCAGAAGAAGCGGTGTTTTCAAAAGTTCGAACAAGAAAATCAAGGTCTCAAAGAGAAATTAACCGAAAAAGAGGAAGAAAGCTCCTGCCTAAGGAACCTTAATCAGAGGTTACTAGAACAAATTAAAAGCTTAAAAGATGAAAGAAGGGAGAATCTAGAATCAAAAAATAAAGATGACAAGTCAGAAGATAAAGAAGAACTTGTGCGATTAGAACAAAATAATCAAGATTTACTAATGCAAATCAAAAGGCTTAAGCATGATAAGAAGTCTTTACAAGAAGAGCTAGATCACAAAACATCAATAATCGATCAAGAGACAATCACTGAACCTATGGAACTAAAGAAGTCGTTAGATGTAAAAGTCTCAATTCTGGATAAAGGAATTAATATAGAACCAATCAACCTTACAACTCAAAAGGATGTGAATCCAATTGATGTAAAGAGGTCTTCAAATGTCGAAGAAGAAACAATCCAGGGCCATGAAGAAAATTCAATTCCAAAAGTTAATCAACAAAATGATACAAGTATGCAAAGTAAGGATCAAGTTACAAAGATGCCTTATCGACATTCTAATCACAAAAATCGATACTTTAGCCAATCCTTGTATCAACAAAAACAAATGACCAGTATGTCGAAGAATATTACTTCCACTACAAGTGATGCTCAAAGTAGAAGCTATCATGGGAGTCGAAATACATTAA
>SNQJ01S0086272.1:0-31728 GCA_010110895.2 Picea sitchensis | reverse complement strand
TCCTGAAGCCCAAGCATCCTACAAAGATTGATAAATATAACTTCAACTAAAGCTTTAGTGAAGATATTAGAAACCTCATCATTTTTTCTGCAATATTCAAGAGAGAGAATGTTTTCACTAACCAACTATCTCAAATAGTGAGAATGGAGCTCAACATGCTTCATATTACTATGGGAAATAGGATTGTTGGCAACCTATATGGTACGTTCCTTATCACAGAAGATTGTAGTCAAGGTCTAAAGAGGAAATCCAAGTTCTCCCAAAATTTGGTTGATCCATACTACTTCAGTACCTACTTGAACGGTTCCACGATACTCTGCTTCCGTAGTCGACAAGGAGACTACCTTTTGTTTCTTGTGCGACCAAACCAACGGTTCAATGTTGAAATGAAACACATAGCCAGAAGTGGACTTCCAATCATCACTATTTCCAGCCCATTCAGAGTCAGTGAATCCAACCAATGAATTTGAACTTTGAAAATACTTGATACCAAAATGAGTGGTACCCTTGAGATAGAAGACAATTCATTTGACTTCTTTCTAGTGGATTTCTTTAGGGTCCTACGTAAACTGAGAAACCACACTAACATCAAAGGAAATGTTAGATCAAATGTGAGTGAGATGAATAAGTCTACTGACTAGTTGTCAATAGAGAGTAGGATTGACTGCGAGTGTTTGACAAGTTTTGGCGAGCTTTACTCCAGATTGAAAAGGAGTAGCATAGGGATTACAATCAACCATCTTAAAATGTGTCAAAAGATCCATCACATTGTTGGAATGAGAAATGAAAAATGCATCACACAGTAGTAATACTTGAAGACCCAAAAAATAATGCAGAGTACCAAGATCTATCACGTCAAAGGAGTCAAAAAGTCGTTTCTTCTGTCTAAGGATGAGATCATTATTATTTCCAGTAATGAAAAGATCATCTACATATACATCAACAAACAAAGTATCTCCATTGGTATGGAGTATATACAAGTTGTGATCATATTCACAACCTTTGAAACCAAGTCAGAGAAAGAATCTGTCGATCTTAGCATAGAAAGATCGAGAATCCTATTTCAAACCATAAAGTTAATTCTTGAGTCGAAAAAACAAGTTAGAATATATCACAAAACCAGGTTGTTGTTCCATGCAAATTTATTCAGATAGGTCTCCATGAAGAAAGGCACACTTCACATCCATCAGATGTATTTGTCATTTGAAGCGGGCAACAAGGGAAAGAATCAGTTGAACAAAGTTCATCTTTGCAATATGGGAAATAGTTTCAGTGTAGTCGATACCTTCTTGTTGAGAAAATCCATTTTCAACAAGGCGTTCTTTATGTTGCTCAACAACACTTTGACAAGTAAATTTGGTCCTGTAGACCCATCGACACTTCACAATGTTCTTTCCTTGTGGTCGAGGAACTAAGTCCTAAGTGTGATTCTTTGACAAAGAATCAATTTCTTTCTTCATGGCCTATTCCCATTTAGGTCGTCCTTCAACATATGAGTAGGTGAAAAGATCAGAAGTTTAAAGTACACGAATCATTAAGGCAATGTTGGCATGTTTCTTTTGACTTTGAGTTTGTCATCCGGAGGAGACATCATTGGAATTATCTTGAGCACCTTCAATTGTGTTGGCATCCCATCTCGGTATACAAGAAACATGTGAACTAGGGTTCACTGCAGTAGGTCAATCAAAAATCAAATAATTTTCAGTCGATATAGGTGGTGGACCAGTTGAAACAAAGATCAATGGACTAGTCGACATGGAGGTTGATGGTCGTGTCGAAATGGGAACAAAATTATATTATCCAGTTGAATGACTGAAAAATGGAATAGGAGAACCGATGCCAGAGACAACATCAAATGGATCATCCTGCAACAATATAGAGGAGTATTCAACAACTTGATGATAGAATAATTCTCATCAAACCATATATTTTTCCTCATAATGATTTTCCATTTGACATGATCAAACATTCAATAGGATTTTGACTCTTCACAGTAGCCCATCATGATGCAAGCATGACTTTTTCCATGCAACTTATTTATGTAGTCATCGGAAATGTAATTCTAGGAAACACATCCAAACACACAAAGGTGGTCAAATGAAGGATTCTTTCCACACCATTGTTCGATTGGAGTCATAGAAGGAACAACTCGAGTCGAGATGTAATTGAGAAGATAGTTATCAAAATACACCACTTCATCCTAGAAGTGAGGATGCAGATATTTATCCTGCAAAAGACATCTAGCCATTTCGACTAATGTATGATTCTTGTATTATGCAATTCCATTCTATGGAGGTGTGTGATGAATTGATCATTTCTAGTCAATAGCAGATCGAACTAGGTATTATTCAAAAGGTTGATCTACATACTCACCATAATTGTTTGATATTAGGCACTTGATGGGAAAGACACATTGATTTTCAACAAAGTCTCTAAACTCCTTTAACTTTTCAAAGACAAGATTCATGTTTTTCAGAAAATAGACCCATGTAAAGTGAGAGAAATCATCAATGAAAGTTAAAATATACCTTGCACCTACCAGTGAAGATAGATTGATGCAACAAACACCACTATGAATCAATTCCAGTAGGTTCTATGCTCACCACACTTTTCCATAGTCAAAAGGTTCCTAATGATGCTTCCCAAGCAAAGAGCCCTTACAAACTCCTTAAAGGGGAAATAATTTAGGTAAACCAACAACCATGTTCTAGGTTGCCATCAACTGTGAACTTCTAAAATTTAGATGTTTGAGTCGTTCATGCCAAATTTGACTTCGCTCATCAGCATAAGCAACAAGAGTAGTTGATTCTGTTTTAGGTCGAGTCATTTCACATAATTTGTATAAATTGTTTGTTGCGGCAAGTAGCTCGCTGACGATAATAGACTTTCCTTTCTTCAAATCATGAACATAGAATCGATCTGGACAAAATTCCACAATGTTCCCTATCTATGTTAACCGAGCAACAAACAACATATTGGAACTAAGGTTTGGCGCATGATAGACATCGACAACTTTCCCATGTCAATAGGGAACATCACCCTCACTAGAAAAATACAGAGAAAAATCATCAGCAACATAGATTTTCATCTCCTTAGATTCATCCAACCACATGAACAAGGATACATTCTTAGCCTTGTGATGAGTTCACCCAAATTCGACTACCCATACGTTCTGTGTAGAATGAGACAACAAGGCTTGAGAAGTTCTAGCTTGGAAGGAGAAATTATCAGTGGGTCGTCATTCAAAGGACATGTTTCCTTCCAGGCGTTTAAAATTGTGATCTAAATCCTCTCTCTTCTTATAGCAGACCTTTTCCACATGTTCAGTCTTTACATAGTGTTGAAATATTTAATAGTACTCAGAGAGGGGGGGTGAATCAGTACTGGACATTTTATTTTATTTTTCTTCTAAAGACTACTTCAAACACTTTTATATTACCATAAGTAAATTGAACATATAACATAGTATTAATTAACACATTCAAAGAATAAAGAGGTGAGAAAACCACAAATAAATATTTCACAAATAAATATCAATTCATTTGTAAAAAACTATCTGTGAGGACACCAATCCTCTGTAGGCACCAACCTACAAATAGATGAGAACACTAATCCTCTTGAGAACCAACTCATGACTTCAAGCACCAACCTCCAAATATATGAGGAAACCAATCCTCTTGAGTACCAACTCAATACCTTCAGGCACCAACCTACAAATAGATGAGGACAACAATCCTCTTGAGAACCAACTCAATACCTTCAGGCATCAACCTTAGTATTCAATCTCACAAAAACTTCCAGTTTTCATTTCTTCTCCATGCAGTTCATGAGATATGAACTTTACACCTCTTTTTTGTTGTTTCAAACCCCCCATTTACTACACAATCTCACACACTTTGTTATCACTCCAAGAGTCACTCCCAAACTGCAAATGAGAGTAAGATTGGTAACATAGAAATGTAAATGCATTAAAATAGTTTGAATAGGTGGATCAACAAGAGAAGAGTAAAATGAGGGTGTCAAATTGCTGCAAATACATTCCATTGGGCATGGGGTCATAACATCCTATAGATCAAAGGCAATCAAGTTGCCTACCAGACAAAAGGCTTATGAAAAGATGGATAGAAGAATAGAAGGTAAACAAAGAGAATAATATTCACATAATAGAGATCCTTTCTGTAATATAGATTAAAGAGTGCTTGAACAATAATCTGTGATTAACAAGCAACTACCACAAATCCTTTGTAGCTCATGAATTCATTAACCAAAGGAAAATTTTGATCTTCAAAATCTGTAAATATTATTCAATAAAGATGACAAGATAAAATGATAAAAAAGAAAAAAAAAGGTCTAATAAGCAACTCTCATGAATCCCTAATGACAGAAATGCTAATTACAACAGGGCCTCATGATTACAATTGAGCAAATAATTTGTTCCTCTAGCTCTCTCCTCTCTTGGATCATGAATCCAACCCTCCTACCCTCTTGTAAAATGAATATATATCCATATAGGTCCTTTCCAGCTCACCCATTCTAACTCCAGCCCCTTTCCCAAAATAGAAACAACTACAAATAGAAAATGACATGTTTTAACTAATTTCCTTCTTTTTAGGAGGTGAAATTCTGAAAACTAGGATTCCAAACGCCACTTTTAATTCTCAAACCATAACTGTTGTGTAAATTATGAGAATGGTTTTTTTATATAAGATCTTTATGAAGAAAAACATCTCTCAGTTTTTTTAAATTCATCTCCATTTGGACGCAACAGGTGTCACAAAAACATGTCTCGAACAGGAAATCACAAAAAATGAAAACACAGGGATCAAAGATTCTTTTGAATCTCCCAATCCGCGACATGTGTGTGAAAAATGAAAGAGGTTAATGTTCATGGGCCCATTATTGAAAATAACCTCCTTCGGAGTTTTAAAATTCATCTTAGTTCACTCGAAAATCCTTCTGGAAGTCAACTGGTCAAAAATGCCAGTTCAACAGTCTTAAAACAAAGTTTCAACAACACATTCCATAGCACCACGTATATGTAAAATATATCTCTAACCATAACACATTTTGAAAAACGCAAAGAGGTTTTTGGTATTTGGTATGTTATGAAAAAAAACCTCCTCCAGTTTTCAAAAAATTCTTCCCATTTGTTCATAGTACAAGTTTTAATTTTGTCACTCAAAATTGGTAGAAACGTCTTTGCACAATTTGGTCTCTGCCAAAATTTTGGTAGCGCCCGCTTGTGTGTTCTGTCAAAATTTAGGTAGCACCATAAAAATGCATATCACCTTCACTTGGAAATGTGTATAATGGGTAGCAACCTCGAGTAGTAGAAACACCATTAGCTTTAGGCGATTCGACAACATTGTAGGTAGAAAACCGATGGAACATCAAAATAGAATATTTTGTAGCGCCATAACGCTACGGAATGTCTACACTTATTACTGCTGAAGGGATTAATTCTTTGTAAAAAACCCTAAACTATGAACAGTAAGAACTTATAAGCCTGTATAGGTGGAAGAGGTAGTGTTTCATCAATTGTTTATGTTTGCAAAAAAGGACTCAAGCTTTCCAATGCCTTGGCCCTTATCTTTCTTCTTCTATAGGATAGGGACTTTTGGCAGGGACTTTTCTTCAATAGCCTCATTAAGAGTTGATTATCTTGTGAAAGGCTTTCTGACCTTGATGCTGGCTGCTGAAGGAGATGAGGAGAAGTGTAGCTTCTTTGTTCTTCCTATAAAGGTTTTTTAAGCTGCCTTATGGAGAGGCAGGCCTCTTCTAGCTACAAACTCTTGTGCTAACATAGGCTCCATGGGGGATAGAGTCCTCCCTGTGAGGCTCTAAGATCTCTTGTAGTTTCAGTGCCTTATCCATTAGGATTCTCCCAACCTTTAACCTCTGCAATCTTATTTGATCTGTGACCTTCAACTGAAACTAAATGCAAATGAAAACTGAAACTCACAAAAATGATGAAAACGATGCTTGTCCAGCAAGCTTATTGCACACACCTACTCTAATTAGATCCGTAATTTGGTTAAGTAAAGGCTGAATTCCATAAAAGACATCCAAGAAAATTTAATACTGAAATAATCTCATTTTTCTCACTGATCAACAAATGATGTTTGAAATGTAACAACAGTGATAAGAACTTATTCAAGAAACCATACTCACTCGAAAATGTTGATGGGTTTAAGAAATTTGAAATCTCCAAGTTATCTAAAATGTATGATTCCATGAAGGTTTCCACCGGGTCTTTGAAAACAAGATCATAAACATGATGGTCCATGGAAAACACTTTCTCAACCATGATTGCTTCTCTGCTGGAAGACTGATTACTTTCTTGTTCTTTTAAGAGCAACTTGTGGTCATAAAAAATGGCAGTTTTTCCCTCTTCAAAATCATGATCATAAGATGATGATAGAGCAGTGTTTAAATCACAAGGATAATGATCAGTTAGAAACATGTAGTTTCCTATACAATCATCAATTATCATATGCTTAGCCTTATTTGCAAATTGATCATAAAATTCAGACTCACACTTGTCTTTAGAATACTTTGCAAATGTTGAAGAATTCAGATTTAAATCTGAAATGAGCTCACATTCTTGTTGTTGTTCCAAAACTGGTTCACATTTATTACCTTCCTGCTCAAATTCTGAAACATACTGACATCTTGTTTGCTCATCTGCATGCATATTTTCAAAGTCGACCTGCTCTCGGATCCTCCTGGAAACACAGATGTTTTCCTCCACTCCTTGAGCATCTTCAAACAAGCTCCTTAAGGATGAAGACTACATTTCTAACAGGAGAAGGGAAAGTTCTGAATGCAAACCCATAAGATAATATATCATGGCAGCAGTCTCTATGGGCCAGATCGCCAAAGGCATATCATGATAAATTCCATAGAATCTTCTGTTAAAAACAAACAAAGCTTCATCCTGCTCTCTCTTCAAAGCACAAAAATCAGCAAGGTATGAATCTAATGATTTGTTCTCGCCCCAATACTTCAAAAAAACATTAGAGAATTCGATCCAAGAGCCAATAGAATTAGCTCTCAGATTCTTAAACCATTCAACAACATCTCTAATCAAAGACGTAGAGAATAATCTCATGATCACATCTTCACGAACAATCTTGAACCGATCAATAAAATCCTCAAAGGATTCCAAGTGCCTCTCAGCTGAAACTTGATTCTCTCCAGAAAACCGGGGAAGATATTCAAATAAGTCAAGAGGATAAGGATGAAGGAGATAGGGCAGCCTTAAAGGCTTGAACATCTTCATCCTGATTTTAATTTGAAAGGCAGTGGGTTGATTATGAAAGTTAATAGGTTGATGACAAGGTTCATCAGTAATGCAAAAAGGTGTTGAGATCTGGATAGGTTTGGAATCAGTTTCAACCTCTATAAGGTTACATGATTGATCAAATTCAGGAGGAATTTGAATGCAGTGATCATCTTTATGAATGGGCTGAGGTAAAGATACTGAATCTACATCTACAATATATGCAGTATGCAAATATTCTTCTTCTATAGATGGATATATACAAGAAGGATGATGATTTTCTGAATATACAAAACAAAAAATGATTCTCTTTACATGTGAAGGGAAAAACACGAAAGAGCTAATAAAGAACAACAACAGTTCATGAAGCAGGCTAATGAACTGATACCTGGATTTAGAATTCATCCTCTTCATTTTCTGTCAACCGGATCCTCCCTAGTGGAGTCTTTAATCATGGAGTCGACAGGCAGATTGCTACAATCAATTCAGTGTCCTTCCTTTGTCTTCCATCAAAAGTTTTATCAATGTTGTTTTCCCAGGGAAACTAACTTCACTTCCTCTCCCCGACAACGACGCCAATTATGTTATCACTCCAAGAATCACTCCTAGATTTCAAATGAGAGTAAGCTTGGTAACATACAAATTTAAATGTATTAAAATAGTTTGAATAGGTGGATCAATAAGAGAAGAGTAAAAGGAGGGTGTCAGACTGCTGCAAATACATTCCATTGGGCATGGGGTCATAACATCCTACAGATCAAAGGTAATCAAGATGCCTACCAGACAAAAGGCTTATGCAAAGATGGATAGAAGAATAGAAGGTAAACACAGAGAATAATATCCACATAACATAGATCCTTTCTGTAATATAGATTAAAGAGTGCTTGAACAATAATGTGTGATTAGCAAGCAATTACCACAAATCCTTTGCAGCTCATGAATTCATTAACCAAAGGAAACTTTTGATATTCAAAATCTGTAAATATTATTCAATAAATATGAAAATATAAAATGATAACAAATAACACAAAGTCTGATAAGCAACTCTCATGAACCCTAATGGCAGAAATGCTAATTACAATAGGCCCTCAGGCTTACAATTGAGCAAATAAACTGTTCCTCTAGCTCTCTCCTCTCTTGGATCATGAATCCAACCCTCCTACCCTCTTGTAAAATGAATTTATAGCCATATAGGTCCTTTCCAGATGACCCATTAGAACTCCAACCCCTCTCCCAAAATAGAAACAAATACAAACAAAAAATGACACGTTTTAACTAATTTCCTGCTTTTCTGGATGCGAAATTATGAAAACTAGGCTTCCAAATGCCACTTGTAATTCTCAAACCATAATAGCTGTGTAAAATCTGAGAATTTTTTTTGTATATAAGCTCGTTATGAAGAAAAAATTCTCTCAGTTTCTATAAATTCATCTCCAACTGGCCGCAACAGGTGTCACAAAAAAATGTCTTAAATAGGAAATCACGAAAATGGAAAACATAGGGCTCAAAGATTCTTTCAAATCTCCCAAACTGTGACACCTGTATGAAAAATTAAAGAGGTTAATGTTCATGGACCCGTTCTTGACAATAACCTCCTTCATATTTTGAAAATTCATCTTATTGCACCCGAAAATCCTTCTAGAAGTCAACTGGTCAAAAATGCCAGTTCAACAGTCTTAAAACAAAGTTTCAACAGGACATTCCATATCACCACTTCTATGTCAAATATCTCTCTAACCATAACAAATTTTGAAAAACTCGGAGAGGTTTTTGTTATTTGGTATGTGATGAAAAAAGCGCTCCTCCTGTTTTCAAAAATTCCTTCCCATTTGTTCATACTACTCAAAACTGGGAGAAAGGTCTTTGCACAATTTGGTCTCTGCCAAAATTTTGGTAGCAAATTTAGGTAACACCCTCCTGTGTGTTCTGTCAAACTTTAGGTAGCGCCATCAAAATACGCAACACCTTCACTTGGACATGTGCAGAATGGGTAGCCACTTTGAGTAGTAGCAACACCATTATCTTTAGGCGATTCAACAACATTGTAGGTAGCAAATCGATGGAACATCAAAATAGACTATTCCGTAGCACCATAGCGCTACAGAATGTCTACACTTGTTACTGCTGAAGGGATTAATTCTTTGTAAAAAACCCAAAACTCTGAACAATAAGCACTTAGAAGCCTTTATAGGTGGCAGAGGTAGTGTTTCATCAATTGTTTATCTTTGCAAAAAATGACACAAGCTTTCCAATGCCTTGGCCCTTATCTTTCTTCTTTTGTAGGATAGAGACTTTTGGTAGGGACTGTTCTTCAACAACCTCTTTAAGAGCTGATGATATTGTGAAAGGATTTTTGACCTTGATGTTGGCTGCTGAAGGAGATGAGGAGAAGTGTAGCTTCTTTGTTCTGCCTATAAAGGTTTTTTAAGCTGCCTTATGGAGAGGCAGGCCTTTTCTAGTTGCAAACTCTTGTGCTAACACACTCGAAGTGCTCCTTTTTATTCATATATATACCATGTGTTTGACCCCAAAATAATACGTCCACAAGGTCAGCTCCAAATTCTTTGTTTTCCATTTAGTTGGGATCGATTAATAGAATGAATAACATCACTCAGTAGCCGTTAGATTAGAATCTACAAGTGATCTCATTTGTTGATCTTTTAATTGTTTATACTAAGAGGGTTGGCGAATCAGTATCAAGTACAATTTAGCACTTTTTACAACTTTACTTTTCAATCAAATAATGTATCCAATATACAATAGGATCAGAAGAAGAAAACCACAAAAAATATTTCACAAATAAATATCAATTCATTTGTAAACAACTATCTGTGAGGACAAAAATCCTCTCTAGGCACCAACCTACAAATAGATGAGGACACCAATCCTCTTGAGCACCAACTCAATGACTTCAGGCACCAACTTGCAAATAGATGAGGACGCCAATCCTCTTGAGCACCAACTGAATACCTCCAGGAACCAACCTGCAAATAGATAAGGACACCAATCCTCTTGAGCACCAACTCAATACCTTCAGGCATCAACGTTAGAAGTCAATCTCACAAAAAACTTTCAGTTTTCATTTCTTCTCCATGAAGTTCATGAGATATGAACTTCACTCCTCTTGTTTTTTGTTTAAAACCCCCCTTTACTACACACTCTCACACACTCGAAGTGCTCCTTTTCATTCATATATATACCATGTGTTTGACCCCAAAATAATACGTCCACAAGGTCGGCTCCAAATTCCATTTCTTCCATTTAATCGAGCTTGATTAATAGCATGAATAACATCACTCAGTAGCCATCAAATTATAATCTACGAGTGATATCGTCTGTTGATATTGTTCTTGTTGATACTGAGAGGGGGGGATGAATCAATATCAAGTAAAATTTAGCACTTTTTACAACTTTACTTTTGAATCAAATAATGTATCCAATATACAATAGGATCAGAAGAAGAAATACACAGTGAAAAATAGATTTACGTGGAAATTCACGAAACATTTTTCTTATATAATAAAAAGATTACATTCAAAGGAATCTACAACTTCCAATATTTTCCAATATCAACTAGAAGGAGGCACCAACCCCCTAGTTTACAGGTTCCAACTAAAGGAAGCTACAACTCCCTAGATTCTCCAGCTCCAACTGGAAGGAGGCTCCAACCCCCTTTCCTTACCCCTTCCTTCCACCCTTAAATATTTATATAAAAGAATCACCATGTCATAGCCAAGTTCCAAGACTCCCCTGATCTATTGTATATTCACCTGAACAACTTGTTGATTTCACCTGTCATCTTGTACCTTCCCAAAAAATAGATCTTCACTTTTCTCTACTATCAACCTGAAAACATCTTCTCTTTTCTCCACTACGACCCACAGATAGCCATGTCTTAATCCAATGCAACCCATGGATGACCTACTTTTCATCTTGTACCTGTCCAAAAAAAATATATGTGCTTTGTTCTACTGTAAACCCGAGGACATATGCGCTTTGCTCCACTACGACCCACGAATATCTACGTCTTACTCCACTTAGCACTACGACCTATGGATGACCTTAGAAAAATACTTTCTCTCCTCGACCTCCTTTCTCCTAGGCCATATTTTCTTTGTTGAGCTCGTCAATCCTCCTAGCACAAGTGCATACCCACTTATTCTACCTCCATATACAAACACACTTGCTTGGATGAACAAATGAGAGGTTCTTGATGTGTATTTATACTTGTCCAAGTTCCTCCTTTATTTGAATTTAGGGCCAACCTGTAACTTTTTGTTGCAACAACATTTTCTCCTTTAACTAATTTTGAGTCCGACCTGTAACTTCTCATCCATATTTCAGGGATTCATGACCACACCTATGGGGATTCTTGTAAACTTCTTCAAAGTGTCTTTCCATAAAGGCCATGCTTAAATATATGCCATAAGGTGACCACTTTGGAGACTTATTCAAATACACCCATCACTTCTATGGGATTCTAAAATTCTTCTAGAGTTGAAATCAATGACAACCAATTTTTCAACAATCTCCCCCTTTGGAATTGATGGCAACACTCATACTCTTCCTGTGAACATTTCTCCTCCTTTCATCATGCTCCTGATTTTTCTCTCCTCATTTAACATCAATGAAAAAGGGTGACTCTTCTCTTTGGGGTTGATCCTCATGGTGCTCAGTAGTACTTCTCCTTCATTTTTTGTCTTCTTATCCTTTCATTCCTTGGAGCTCTTTTGTGTGACTTAAGTTTTCTTGCTTTCCTCTTTGTCTAGGATGTATATGTTATTTGGTATTCTTGTTGTTTTTTCAACCAATCTACCTGAGCCTTCTTATCCGATTTCACATATTTGGGAGTCAAACTTAATATTGTATCCTTGATCACATATTTTACTGACACTAAGGAGATTATGATTCAATTCTGTAGCATCCCCATCATCCAACTGGGCTATGCCACATAAAATTTTCAAACTGTATACAAAATTAAAACATATACACATAAAACTTCTTGCGGAACTTTATATATAAAACTTAAAATAGACACATACATTCTGCAAATGCACATATTCATACAAGATAATAATAAAAATACACATGCAACACACACAGGAAAAACCCATAAAAATAAATGCATAAATAATAATGCAACATGTAATTTAACACACAATTGACACTTATCTTGGTAAAAATATCACCAACTGCATGCAGACCTTCTATGAACCTCCCGTCCTTAGACCATGCTTCTGATCATTTTCAATAGTGGGTCACCCCCGAGATGGGACTAAACTCCACCCGGGTAAAGGGATTCCTAACCAGGCTGATGTATCTCAGACAACAAGAAAACAATTCGTCACAGGTGCCAACTCAAACTAACAACCTACCCTCCCTCATTCCCCACATGCATGTACCACCCCAGGAAGTGTGCCCCTTATTTTCTCAATAGTCCTTCGGCTGCCCCACTTCCTTTTTGGGGCTTCAGCAACAGGCCAGACAGGAAGTCTCAGTGCCCTGTAGCTGCAATTTGGCACATTCGGGAAATAAATTCCCAAAAATTCTCTCACATCGAGAGAATTTCTCACGGGGTTAACAACCCGCCTCTTCAGTATTCCACGGGCCTTAAAACCCGCCTCTTCAATCCATCTCCCAAGATAACCAGGTACAGATACAAGTATGAGTACAAGTACATGTACATATACATGTACAACTATGGGTACATTTACAGGTACATGAAGGTACGAAGGACAGTTGAATGAGTGAATGAATGATGATGGAATGATAATAAAATGAACTAAGTCCAAGCTATATGTATGCATGTTCCCAACTTGACACTTGTCATGTTTAGAACTACTTTGGCCCACTTGTTCCCATCCTTAGAACTTAGGATAAAATAATTATTCATACTTTATACTTTAAGGAATATTAATATAATATTTCTTTTTGGATTAATCTCCCTAGCTTAGCCCCTTATCCTTAACTTTTATCCAACCCATTTCCCTAACTAGTGGATTTTAGTCCCCCATACTCTTTTATTGTGGTCGGTCTACACACAATGATGTATTATATTAATGATAAGACATATACAAAAATAGGCTCACTGGCCTTTAGCATCTAGGCTCTCCAGCCCAATTCAACACATAAGCCTTCTAGCTTATAATAACTAGCTCACCAGCCTATAAAACACAACATATACACAAAAAGGCTCTCTGGCCTCAAAATCGCATGCCCTTAAGTTTGCTGTGCATGGTATCCTGGAATGTGCACACTTCATCATTTTAGTGCGCAACACATGTGCACACTATACCGTGGAAGGTGCATGCAAAATGATATCACACAACTCACCAACTTAAGTACATTTTCATTACATTCACAGTTGGGGTTCGTCCTAGGGGTATGGCATTCCCCTCCCCTTATTTATGCACGGTCCTCAGTGCAATATATACACATATACAACCAAAATTTCAAAAATCCTCAAAAAGATGCGGGTATTCTGCCCACATAGCATCTTCATGCTCCCAAGTTGCGTCCTTAGGACTGTACTAGGTACATTGGACCTTTACAAGCTCTATGGATCGATTCCAAAGATATTTGATTTTCCAGTCTATAATGCGTACCATATGTACTTGGAAAGTGACTTCTTTCTCCACTTGAATCACATTCCAATCAATAACATGATTAGCATCTGGTATATATTTCTTAAGAAATGATACATGAAATACATTATGAATGGTCATTGATGTAGACAAGGAAAGCATGTATGCCACATGCCCAATCCTCTCTAGGATTTCAAATGGCCCACAATAGCGAGCTGCCAACTTTGAACAATTTCCCAACTTCAGGGAACTTTTGTTGGCCTTCACTTTCAAGAATACATGGTCACTGACTTTAAATTCCTTGTGATTTCTGCCCTTATTAGCATAGATTTTTTGCCTATCTTGGGCATCCTTTAAATTCTATTTTATGGGCATTTCCCTGAGTAATTATGGCCCAACTACTACTCTATCTATTGGGTTGTCCCAACTTACTGGTGTGTTGCACCTTCTTCCTTAAAGTGCCTCAAATGGGCTCATCTTTAGAGATGCTTGGTACCCATTGTTATAAAAAAATCTACTAAGTGTAGGTAGTATTCCCATTTTGATGGTTTATCCATCACATACATCCTCAACATATCCTCAATCACCTGATTCACCCTCTTTATTTGTCCATGTGATTCTGGATGAGAAGATGTACTAAAATTCAAATTTGTTCCAAATCCCTTAAATAATCCTTTCCAAAAAATTGATGTAAAATTTGGATCTCAGTTAGACACAATTGTCTTGGGTATACCATGTAATCGATAAATTTATCTCATATAAACATCAACAATGTTGGATGCCTTGTGAATGAGCTTTATTGGAATAAAATGGGCATCTTTAGTAAGCTTATCCACCACTACCATAATATAATCATGTTGCTTGTTTGTTTTGGGAAGTTCAGTGATGAAATCCATTGTTACAACTTCCCATTTCCACTCAGGAATGGGTAATGGTTGTAGCAAACCAGATGGTTGTCTATGCTCAGCCTTTACCTTTTGACACTCCAAACATTTGACAATAAAATCATCAACTTCTTTCTTCATGCCTAGCCAATAATATTGGCTCTTGACAACTGCAATAGTTTTTTGATAACCTGGGTGCCTAGCATAAGGCACATTATGAATTTCTCTCAATATCATATTTTTCAATTCCTGGGAATTTGGTACATAAATTATGTCCCTGTACATGATAATTTCATCATTTTCTAGCTTATAGTCTTCAATTTTTTGTTGTAAAATACCTTGCTGTAATTTCATTATTATTTCCATGTATTGCAAATCTAATTTTGCAGCCGCCAAGATTATGTCTTTCAAATATGATTGGTACATGCTAATGGTTGTAGCATGCAACTCATGCACTCTTCTGTTGAGTGCATCAACCACCTTGTTCTCTTTCCCTTTGATATGCTTTATATTAAAGTCACATTCACTGAGAAATTCTAACCACCTACTTTGCCTAACATTTAGAGTTGGTTGATCAAATAAATATTTCAGACCATTATGTTCTGTCCTCATCTCAAACCTTTTCCCTATGAGGTAGTTCCTCCACTTCCTCAAGGCATGCACTATGGCTTCCAACTCCAAATCATGGGTGGCATAGTTTCTTTCATGCTCCTTCAACTTCCTGGATTCATAACATACAACAAACCCATTTTGACTGAGGACTCCACCAAGTCCTTCTTTACATGCATCTGTGCATACAATGAAGTCTTCATTTGGATCTGGAATCCTTAAAATTGGAGCATTGGTTAATAATTTCTTCAAGTGTTGGAAACTCTTTTCACAATCCAATGTCCACTGAAACTTCACACCGTTCTTTTGCAAGGAAGTGATTGGGTGTGCAATCTTTGAGAATCCTTCAATAAATATCCTATAGTATCCTGCAAGGCCCATGAATGATCTGATCTCTGTCACATTCTTTAGCGCTGACCATCCTCTAATGGATTCTATCTTCTCAGGATCCACTGCTATCCCTTCCTCTGAAATGATATGTCTCAAATAATGAATATTCTTTTGATAAAATGAGCACTTGCTCAATTTTTCATACAACGGATGCTCCCTTAATACTTGTAATACCATCCTCAAGTTTTTTTCATGCTCTTCCTCTGACTTAGAATATATAAGAATTTCATCTAAAAATACAATGACAAACTTATCTAAGTATTCTCTGAAAATACCATTCATTAAACACATGAAGACAACGGTGCATTTGATAATCCAAATGGCAACACTGTGAACTCATAATGACCATACCTTGTTCTGAAAGCAGTCTTGCTGATGTCTTCTTCTTTAATTATTACTTGATGATAACCTGACCTGAGATCAATCTTGGAGAATATTTTTTCATCTTTCAACTAATCAAAGAAGTCATCGATCCTTGGCAAAGGATACTTATTCTTCATAGTTACTTTGTTCAACTACCTAAAGTCAATGCAAAGTCTCAATGTCCCATCCTTCTTCACAAATAAAATTGAGGCACCCCAAGGTGACACACTTGGGCGTATATACCCATTCTTCAAAATCTCTTCAAGTTTCATTTGCATCTCCTTCAATTCCAGTGTACTGATCCTGTAGGGAGTCTTGGATGTTGGAGTTGCTTCGGGCATCAGATTTATGGAGAAATCAATGTCTCTTTTAGGGGGTAATCCTAGTGTTTCTTTAAACACATATTCAAAATATTTTAGGACTGCATAATCTTCCATATTTGACACCTTATCTTTAGGTGTTTCTTCCATATGAGCTGAAAATATTTGACATCCTTTTCTATAACATTTCTTTAGTTGCAATGATGAAATTTATTTGACAATTACTGCCCTGGAAATTCCTTGTACTGTCTCTTCCTCATCCAATCAAGAAAATTCCTTGATATGACAGTCTAGGATAACATGATGTTGGTCCAACCAATCCATCCCAATTAGAAAGTCATAGGAACCTAAAGGCAAGATGTTTAAATCTTCCTTGGTGTTTAGTCCATTCATTTCCATAGGACATGACTTAACCATCTCATTAACTTTTCTTTTGGCTCTTGTAGCCATTTGCACCAACCAATATTTTCCATGATTTCTTCGTGGAAAATGAAAACTATCCACCATATTAGGATCTATATAACTATGACTAGCTCCCGAATCAATTAAAATAACAATGGTTTGGTTGTTGATCATACCTTCCACTTCAATCATATGTGGCTGATACTCTGCTTGCTTTTTGTCTAGGGCTGCAATGATCCTTGGTACACTTCTGCCCATGTCCTCCATTGTTTCATCTTGTTGTACATTGTCAAGAATCCTCACTTTTTCACCTATGTGAGAACAATATCTATACATATGATCTCCCTTACAACCCCAACATTGAATAGGTGGTTGCCTTGGCCTTTGACCCCCTGTCTCAATCGTTTTGGGTTCTTTGGAAGTTGGATGTCCCTGAGGGATATTTATAAAGAATGGTGGCTTAGTCCCCTTCTTCCTTTGATCCATATTGAATTTCCTCTTGTCTTCCCTACCTTTTTGGAAACTTGGCCTTGCTTTTTGTTGATCATATAGGCATTTATCTCGCCTTATGGTATCCTTCAATGTTTTGGGATCATCATATTGTATTTTGTCACTGATGAATAATGAGAATCCACTCAAATACCTATGAATCTTAATTGTCTCATCCTTGATGAAATAAACATACTTCGATAGTTCTAAAAACCTTCTTTCATATTCATCTATGGTCATACTGCCAAGTTTGAGTTCAAAGAACTCTTTCATTTTCTTGTCATAGTATCTCTTAGTCAAATATTTATTTTCAAAATATTTCTTGAATTCCTTCCAAGTAACATTTTTCTCTTTGAGGTGATGCACCTGCACAATCTGATCCCACCACATGGATGCCTTTCTCTTGAGTTGATAGATGGAAATTATTCCTTCTGCATGGGAAGAATAAGTATGCAATTGAAAATACTTTCTCATGCCCAACATCCATGTCTCTACATATTCATCCTTATTGTGTTCACCATCAAATGTAGGAGGTTTGATTTTGTCCATTTCTCCTGATAGCTCAAACACCACAGACCTCTTATGCTTCCTGACAGGAGATGGACTTGAGTTGTTGTGTTCTCTCCTATTGGAATTCCTTGGGGAGTGATGGTGATGTCTGAGACCTATGATTTCCTGATTTGCTTGAGCCACTCTCCTTATCCAATTTATTTTCTATTATGTTCAAGATATGCATCAACTTCATGTTGAAGCCCTCCTGTTGACCCTTATCTTTCATAATCCTTTCATTATCATCTTTATGTCTTTGGAAATCCTTTTGCAAATTTTTAATGGTCTCTACCATATTCACATTTTCATCTTTTCCTTCTTCATATCCATTGGAGTTTGTTCCTTCAATACCCATATGGACATCCATCCCTCTGATCTCATCTTCCTGGCTGTAAGCCCTCTGTGAATATTCCATTCCTCTTCACTCTATGTTGATCCTGATCTGATCTAGTTGTTATTAACTCTGCAAAATGTGCATCCAACAAAACTTTGTTAGGCTAATTGTTTCAACAATTTCATGAAAATATGAACCATTCTAGTTCAATAATGCATCAGAATTATTTCTTCTGATTTCCTGAAAATTGAATGCCCATATCAATTTTCTGGGTGAATACTTATATTCTATTGTCCAATACCTTTCCAATGTCTACTTCCATGCTCAATTCTGAGTCTTGAGCACAAAGTTATATCCCTTCGAAATTAGTTGGGTCTTAAAATTTACCCTCCATTGTTTGTCATGTAAATTCCTCATAAAAGATCTATCTGACGAACAATTTACACCATTAGAAAGATATCTTCGGTCTCTTTCATTTGAGATGCAAAAAATGTTGTTTAGGGCCTCAAAAATGCACTTCAAAAAGATGACCTTCAAACAGTATAAAATGTCACAGAAAATTCACTAGTTTTCTGTTGTTGTAGATCATCCAAACGAATTTGCACGGACAAATTTGAAAATTTATACCCATATTTAGCCTACGCAGTAACACCATAAGATAGTTCATGCTTCTCTCACTTATAACCAACGTGGATCACTTCTTTATCGCGCCAATAACCGGTGCACACTACTTTTGTGTCGCGCGCCAATATCTATCGCACACAATTTTGGTTCATGCACTAATACCTGTTGCGCGCAATTTTTGTGTCACATGCTAATATTTTGTGCGCATTGCACTCTACGTGCTGCATCATGCCAACGTTTAGTACGCTCCCACCATGCACCAGTACTCCGTGCACACCATTAATTAAACTGTCGAGTGACAAGAATATACCTACATCGTTCACGCACCAACAAAATTCCTATGTGCTATGACAATACTGCACAAAACATGTGCACCAATATTATGCGTGCACACACCCAATCTGCACTGCGCAATGATAAATTTAGTGCGCATATCCGCACACCGGTATATTTCATGCATTACCACTCTTCACCACGCAATGCCAAATTTAAGTACGCACACCTACACACCAATATTTTCCGCACATTACCACTCTGCACCACACATCGCCAAATTTAAGTGTGCACACCCTCGTGCCAATATTTTCCGCACATTACCACTCTGCACCGCGCAATGCCAAATTTGAGTGTGCACACCCGCATGCCAATATTTTCTACGTATTACCACTCTGCACCGCGCAATGCCAAATTTAAGTGCGCACACCCGTGCACCAATATTTTCCGCGCATCACAAGATTTTCACTACACATCATGCATTTTTATTGTGCACACCTATGCACATTCATTTTTATCCGCATCAATTCCTCATGAATTCTGTTGCGGAAATTGGGGCTTTTGCCTAAAATTTTCCCAATTTTCACTATAGACATTCAACAACTATGAAATTTGTTCAATTTAACCTTGATAACACCAATTCAACCTCTACAACAAAAATAGTTGTTGGTTGACGTTCTTGGAACGAATTTGTTTCCCAAACTCAATTCACAAATTGAGAATTTTAATCAACTAATCTCGTTCCATCTTCCATGGCTTCCTTGTAACTTCAAATTCGACCAATTCCATGTCTAAATTTGCTAGAACAGATATTAAATTAAGAATATCTCATCACTTAGCCAAATTTCTCAATTTTCCCATGAATTTAACAACATAAATTGGGGTTTTTCCCAATTCCATGCAATTGTTTCTAATTTTTACCATAGACGCTCTATAACTTGAAATTTGGCCACTTTGAAATCAATTCTCTATGAATTTTTTTTTCAATTCAACTTGTTCGGCCCATCCAGGCTCAGTGTTGAAAACTGGAGCTTTAATATCATAGTGTAACATCCCCAGCATCCAATTGGGCTATGCCACATAATTTTTTTGAATCGTATACAAAATTAAAACATATAAACACAGAAATTCTTGCAAAACTCTATATATAAATATTAAAGCAAACACATACATTCTGCAAATGCACATATTCATACAGAATAATAATAAAAATACATATGCAACACACTTAGGAAAAACCCATAAAAATAAACACATAAATAATAATGCAACATGTAATTTAACACACAATTGACACTTATCTTGGTAAAAATATCACCAACTGTGTGCAGACCTTCCATGAACCTCCCAACCTTAGACCACATTGCCAATCACTCTTAGCAGTGGGTCACCCCCAAGATGGGACTAAACTCCACCCAGGTAAAGGGATTCCTAACTAGGCTGATGTATCTCAGACAACAGGAAAAAAATATGTCACATGTGCCAACTCAAACTAACAGTCTACAGTCCCTCATTCACCACATGCCTGTCCCACCCAAGGAAGTTTTCCCCTTCTATGCTCAATAGTCCTTCGGTTGCGCCACTTATTTTTCGGGGCTTCAACAACAGGCTAGATAGGAAGTCTCAGAGCCCTGCAGTTGCAGTTTGGCACATTCGGGAAATCAATTCCCAACATTTCTCTCACCTCAAGAGTATTGCTCACAGGCTTGAAAACCCACCTCTTTAGTATTCCACGGGCCTAAAAACCCGCCTCTTCAATCCATCTCCCAAGCTAACCAGGTACATGTACATATACAAGTATGGGTACAGGTACGATTATGGGTACAGATACAGGTATAGGAAGGTATGAAGGACATCTGAATGAGTGAGTGAATGATGATGGAATGATAGGGAAATGAACTAAGTCCAAGATATATGTATGCATGTTCCCAATTTAACACTTGTCATGTTGAGAATTACTTTGGACCACTTGTCCCCATCCTTAGAACTTAGGATAAAATAATTATCCATACTTTATACTTTAAGGAACATTAATTTAATATTCCTTTTTGGCTTAATCTCCCTAGCTTAGCCTCTTATCCTTAACTTTTATCCCCCCCTTTTCCCTAACTAGTGGATTTTAGTCCCCCATACTCTTTTATCATGGTCGTTCTACACGCAACGATGTATTATATTAATGATAAGACATATAAAAAAATAGGCTCATCGGCCTTTAGCATCTAGGCTCTCCGACCTAATTCAACAAATAAGCCTCCTAGCTTATAATAATTGGCTCACTAGCCTATAAAACAAAACATATACACAAAAGACTCTTTGTCCTTAAAATCGCATGCACTTAAGTTTGTTGCGCATGGTATCCTGTAATGTGCACACTTCATCATTTTAGTGCGCAATACATGTGCGCACTATACCATGGAAGGTGCATGCAAAATGATATCAAACAACTCACCAACTTAAGTACATTTGCATTTACATTTAGAGTTGGGGTTCGACCTAGGGGTATTAAAAATTCTTCAACCAATAAGACATTTTCTACTTTTACATTTTCACTTCCAAGACTCACTACACATTTTCCAAGTATTTTGATAGATGAGTCATTTCCAAATGCCACTATGCCACTCTTTCTTTATTTAGGATGATGAATTGTTTTTGGTCCCCAGTCATGTGTGTTGAGCACCCACTGCCTATGTACCACTCGTCTTATTTATCTTTAACAATAAGTGCTAATCGATAATTTTCCTTATTTGCATTCTCTTTCCTTTTCCATATTGTGGTTGGCATAGGGGAATCTTCTTTCATATCTCTGCAATCTCGTGATTTGTGATCAAGATTATTGCATTTGTAGAATACGATATTTTGATCCATCAATGGATCAAACAGATTGATAGATCCATAAGCATTTCCATATATACTGTTTACATGATTTTCCCTTGGATATCCATAATCATTTATGTTTCTCATATAGTTGGTTCTTTCATTGATTTTATAGTGAATTTCTTTGTGTCCAAAGTTTCTACAAGTATAACACTGACCAAGAAAAATATTCTCATACCTAGTAAGAAAGGACCTTCTTTGTGTCTCAGCCCTTTTGAATTTCGATCTTCTGTTCTAGCTTGAGGTGTCATGTTCTTGTTGTTCTTCAAATCCCTTTTGAATGTTGATTCCACTTCTTAAGGTATTTGCATAGTTTCTAGAATTTCCTTCATCTTTCTTGTCCTTTTTCTCTGTGTCTATTGTCTTCAAGTTTTTATTGTATCCAAGTCCTATCTTATCAGTAGGTGATCTACGATTTCTAAGTATTTCATCTAACTTTTCAATACTTCTTTCAAATTCCTCCAATTTTTCCATTGTCAATGTTATCTCCTTTCTTCTGTGATCCAATTATGATTTTAATTCTCATAATCTTCAGTCTTATTATCTAACTGCTCCTTCAATCTATTAATTTTATTTTCATGCTCATGATTCTCTTCTTCGAAGCTACTCAATTCGTTTTTTAATTCTCTATTTTTGTTTATGAGCTTGCTATTTTCTTTTTCAGCACGCTTCAATTTTTCCATATTCTCACCATCTTCATGTTCACTTTTTGTGACGTATTTGCCTCCCCATAAAGACTCTATGTTTGTTTCTTTAGTATCTTCATCAGACTCTTCTCTAGAAATGATTGAACATCTGTTTCATAATTTTTGTGGTCATCATTATGAGTTTCTTGAGTTATGAAGATAACTTCCCTTACATCCATTTCTTCTCCCTCACTTTCATCTGAAGAATTGTTGTCCTCCTTGGAGTAAAGGCTCTTTTTCTTATGGAAGATTTTTTTTTCTTCAAAAATAAATTTCTTAGCATAGTGTCCTATTCTACCACAATTGAATCATTTAAAAGGTAACTTACCTTTGTATTTTTTGGTTCCCCTCTTGATCTTCCTTACGAAATGTGCTTCTTCTTCATCTGATTCATCACCTGGATTTTTTTCTACCTTGTTTTCTTCATGGCTTTAAAATATGTTTCTCTATTTGGCTATCCATTTTCTGTATATGTTCTCACTTCATATGTTGTGAGGATCCCATATAGCCCATCCATTATCCTTTTGGTCAAATCGTTAGTTTCTTCAATGGTCGAGACCTTGACATCATATCTCAAAGGAAGTGATCTCAACACTTTCTGTACAACCAATAATTCTTTGAATTCTTCTCCTAATCCTCTGATGGCATTGACAACTTCATCTACTTTGAGTAAATAGGTTGAAATATCTTATTTTTCATCCATTTTTAGGTTTTCAAACTGTCCTTTGTGTTGGTGGAGCTTGAGCTGCTTGAATTTAGGATTGCCTTCATAAAAATTTTAAAGTTTTTCCCAAAATTCTTTAGTTGTGTTGCAACCCATCACCTTGCTATAAATATTTGGTGTCAATCCACTCATAATAATAGGACTAGCCTTTGAATTACAACTCATTAATTTCTTCTCAACTGGATCGGTTGGAGTGTTTTTTGGAACTTTATAGGCATTGACAACTGAGAGCCAGATAACTACTCCTAAAGTTGTCAAGTAATTTTTCATTTTGTTGCTCCAATATGCATAATTGTTTCCAATGGTGGAATCCCATTTGGAATGTGTCCTTCCATTTTTTCTCACGATCTTCCTTGCAATGATTAGACTGTTTTGAAGGTAAATTTCTCTCATACCGATTTATTATATTGAGAGGGGGTGGGTGAACCAATATCAAGTACAATTTAGCACTTTTTACAACTTTACTTTTCAATCAAATAATGTATCCAATATACAATAGGAGAAGAAGAAGAAATACACAATGCACAATATATTTACGTAGAAATCCACATAATGTTTTTCTTATATAATAAAAAGATTACATTCAAAAGAAGCTACAACTTCCAATATTTTCTAGTACCAATTGGAAGGAGGCACCAACCCCCTAGTTTACAGGATCCAACCTAAAGGAAGCTACAAATCCCTACATGCAAAAGTGTCTGCATGTGACTCCTGAGATGCATGCATGATATATTTCGCATGAAATTCAGAAAATAAATTTGAAATGGAGTAGACATCATTTGCAATAAATGGAACAAAAAACTGTGTAGATACTTATGTAGAAGACTCTTCGAAATAAGAGGCTTGATCTTCTGATGGATTCTCTTCTAGATCTATCTTTTCAATCTCCTGCATGAAATATTCACAATCTTATTTATTCCCAAATAGAACCTCCAATCTGGTCCATAATTCGTTTGGAGTTGAATCTCATGATTCAACATATACTTGGTGGAGAATTTCAGGAGAAATATATGAGAAGATACATCCTATGACCATATCTTGTCTATTGAGAAAGTCATTTTTCTCATCGGCGGAATCAAGCTCTACTTCCATTTCCATGGTTATTTGGTATAATCCTCTATTTCTGAGAAGAAGTAGAATCTTTGGCTTCCACTCCAAATAGTTATACGACATTAAAATTGCAGACGAAAAAAATTTCATTCTTCCTGCATTCTTCAATCTTTAGTACCTGCAAAAGAATGTTGGTGATGAACCTTTCTATAATCCTGTGGGATATGATACGATGTAAGATGTGGTGAATACCTACATAGAAGATCTAGCTATCAAAAGAACATACACAACTTGCAAAGGTGATAATAAGAGAGAAAAAATGGAGAGAAAGAATGAGAAATTGTATTAATCGCATTCCACATTGAAAGAATGAATAATGTACAATAAATATAGGCTACATGAGTAACTAATGTGCCATAGTAGTAATTTAGAGGGATCTGAACACTCACTGACATACACTAGAGTGAACTACCACCTATTCCTACTTAATTGATCCATGCAATCATCAGTGAACTGACTCACACATGTGGAAGTGAGAGAAATGCATGCAACTTTTCGAGATAAAACCGAGGTTTCCATGCATGAGTGAATTCCACTAATATAACTGAGTGTAACTGACTCTAAATTGAAGAGGAACACCCTATTTTGTAGGGGAATATTCTCTAGAGAGAATGTTCTCATCTAAGGAAGCGTTATCAACATTGGACTATCAACCTTAGAAAAATAATTACATAGGTGAGAGTGTAATTTCTCCAATACATGGTCTGGTTCGATTAGCTTATTCATTTCCTCATTGATGGGTTTTCTATCCAATTTGTCTTCTAAATTACTAAGAGTCAAATTGTTGGTTAGTTTTTCTTCAACCTCTCCTTCTTGGGTTGTTTTTTTTGTTTTTCCATTTCTTGAATTCTATCCTCCATTCTTTGTAATTGACTCACGAACCCTAACAATTTATCCTCTATTTGAGTTTGAATGGTATCTTTGAAGAGTCTAATTTTTTTATAAACCATTTCCTCTAGCTCTATTTGTAGTTTTATGTCTCTTTCTCCACTCCTTTTTTCTATTGATTATAACTATATTTGGCGTTTGACATCTATTTTTTCTCTCCTTTTTTCTAATGATTCCATATAATCGTAAAGACTCTCTGGCATGACTTTGGGGGGATCCCTCTGAAAAAATGAGTTTTTGGAATAATTGGTGGAGTGCTCATATTGAAAAGAAGAGAAAATAAGTAACAATTGTTATTTTTTTTAACAGAAACGATTATAATTGTATTTATAAAAGATCAACGGCCTCGCTGGAAAGAGGTGCATAGAAAAAAGATCCTAAGTCTAATTTTCCGATTTATCTTACCGGATTCCAATTTCACTTTCCTATGTTTCAATTTATCCAAAAATACTACATTCCATAAATCCTTACATGAATAAATTCAGACAAATTGATGGCTTAATAATTGACAAAAGAAACACATGATTATTTTATATTTTGGTATCGACTTCTGGTCATCATTGGTTGTATTTCTGGTGATGTCTTTTTCTTCTTCCCAACTATTGTCCAACCTTCTTTGACAAGTAATGATGTTTTTGTTGATTCAATTATCCCCATATTTTCCTGATCTGGGGGACTTGATTTCTTTGGAGTTGTCAATGATGCTTCATATTTATCGACCTCATTTGCCTAGCTTGAAGGAGGTGGGGATTTGAGGAGAACCTTTCTTTCTATTCTCGTATCAGTAGTATCTGAAGCCTTAAAAACTTTCTATTCCCAGATCAAGAGAAGTTGAATCTTTACTCTTTGATCGGGGGACAATATTTGAAAGATTCGGAGGTGTCTTCTGAGTAGACATGCCTTTGAAATCATGGCTCAAAGAATCTGGGTTTGGAGAGGATTTTCGGTTGTTAATAATTAGTTGATGATCTTCATTGGATCCTTCCCACCAGGTTGATTTACGTTGTTGCTTCCCCGCCTTCCTATTTCCCTTAGTGCAATGAGTTGCTATATGCCATGTTTCAAAACAAGCCCGACATCGTAGAGAGATTCTTTCATAGTCTAGATTTTGGGTCCAGGAGTAGTTTATGCAGCCCAAAATAATTTCTGTTGGAAACCCTTTGCTAAAATCTATTTCCACACAAATTCTGGTGTATGGGGTGATGCTATGGATTCTAGTTTCTTTACTTGCAAAATGAAACTTTCCTAATGCTGATCCAATATCTCTAAGAGAAGTTTCACCCCAAAAATGCAAGGGAATATTCAGAAGTTTGACCCAAACTGGAGCAGAAGAAAGAACAACAGTCAAAGGATTGAAGCAAGGAGTCCAGGCCATCATGCACAAACTTGAGTTTCCCCAAAACCAAGGGAAAGAGTCAAGGATCAGATCCTGATCTGTTGCAAGATTAATCTCAGCAATGAAGAAACCTTTCGAGTAGGGATGAATCAACAAATATTCCTTAATGAGAGGCTTCCAATGGGATGAGATCCAACCATTGAGATCCACAAGCCGCAGACAAAGCCCATTGAACCGACAGATTAAAGCATTTTCTCGAAAATAAACTTCCTCATCTTCAGCTTCCTGACCCATGAGAAGAGAAATTGTTGGGGCTTCTTGAATCGAGCACAGAGAAAAGGGGGGAGAACGAGATGAGATTTGGGATTTAATAGCCTTACTGTAAGAAACTGAGGCGTTACCCAAAGGATTGGAAGAAGGAGACACACATGGATGAACAATAGATATGGATTGAGTAGAACCACTGCGAGGGCTGTGGCCAAGTCCACTACGAGTGAATTCCAACGCCGCCATGGGAGATAGAACAACTATGACCAAGAGGCTGAGCTACAGAAGGAAAGACGGCTAGGGTTTAACCCTAGCCGCAGGAGCGGTTGTGAAGCATCAGAGTGTCATAGTGATTCATAAGAAGATTCTTAAAACTTAAAAATTGAAAATAATTTTTTTAATTGATAATAATGATATTAATTATTATCTCTAAAATTAACTTTTACTTATTAAACTTAAAAATATATATATATTGATTAATTACTTGTATTTAAATCTCTTTAATTTTCACACGTTACTAAATTATAAATTTATTTTAAACTAAACTTGAATCAAAGTAACAACTGACTCACATGATTTCACATGTCCAAGCGCTCAATGGGTTGAAGAAGCCAGAATTGATTTATGAACACGTGCCTAGGTACTGAGTGGGTGGAAGAAGCCAGAACTATATTCAAAATCGTAGAGAGTATTCATGTCAAAAAGTTCAAAACCACAAAGATTACTCCTATCACCGAGAGTTCAAAACCCCAAAGATTATTCTCATCACCGAGAGTTCAAAAACCGCATAGAAGTGTTATGGTTTTCATCACCAAGAGTAATGACAGAGATTATTCTCGTAAACAAAGGTCCAAAACCGTAGAAAAGCATTGTTCCCGTGCAAAACCGCAGAGATATAATGTTCAAAATAAAATATGTCCTTCAAAACTACAGAGATATAATGTTCGAAATAAAATGTCTCTTTCAAAACTGCAGAGAAGTATTATTCTCGTTCAAAACTACAGAGAAAGTATCATTCTCATTCAAAACCACCTAGATCCATAACAAACAGCGTAGATCCATTTAAATTTGAATCTATCAATCGTGGAGAGAGATCAAATATCTCGAGGTGCAAACCTTTTTTAGAGTGCAAAACTTGAAGAAAGGTTAAAGGTTTGCACCTCAAGAGATTTGATCTCTCTAGACGCTTGATAGAGCCAAATTTAAATGAATTTAAACTAATATAAAGACCAACAATTTAAATGACATCATTTTGACAACCCAAAAGACATATATAAATGCTTAATCTATTTGGGAATTTTTTTTAATCAATTTAACAAGTTGATAAATACAATATCATGATTTGCATTAAGGAAATAATAGATTCTCTACACACAAAAAAAGCATGGGCAAGTTGATTTATACTTTATCATGATTTGGATTTAGGAAGTAATACAGTATGTATACGATCTTTATTTATATATTAGTTTAATAAATATGATACAATCATGTCTTTCAAGCATTTAAAATGAGAATAACAAATTATGTGAATAGATAATTAATTAAATTTATTTTTTTAATTAAATTTATTTTTTTAATTAAATTAAATTTGATAAGTTAAATTTATTTAATATATTAAAACATTAGTTGAAATAGATGTTATTTGTTCATTAAAAAAATTAAAAACATTTTAAATAAACAATTTCAATAATCAAATTTCATCATTATTTTTAATAATGTAAAATAAATATTTATTAAATTTCAATTAAAAAATGTGTTTTTCCTACTTAGATACACATTGACTTTTAAATTTATTGGGGACACAAATCTTGAACTTGTGACCTCCCCCGTACCAAAAGAGTATGTGCATGTCTCACCAATTATGTTATCCCATGGGGATTACGTGTCCTTGTTATTTGCATGAACTGTTTTGGTATGAATTGTTTTGGTGTGGTTACATAATCCTTAGAATTTAAGAAAGCAAAATAAAAATATTTTATAACAAAAAAATATGACATTTACAACATAATTTTGACTATTAAGTTATTAATTGATGATATTGTTGTACCAATTAAAATTATTTTATAATAAAAAATAAGAGTAAATCTTAATAGTAATTGAAAAAATTAGGAATTGCATTTTTTTTCATTGGTGTCTTAATCTAGTTCTAAACCAACTTAGGAATTAATGTGATGGATTTTTATTCTTCACCATTTAGTAGTGATGATTTACAAAGTTTTAAGTGATCTACGTTCAACATTTTATAAATTCCCATGTTTTTTATTAGTTCTAATTTGAATACATTCATTTCGATTTACTTGATAATATTTGTATCCATGTTAGAAGATCTCACAAGTAAGGATAAAATATTCCTCATGACTCATAACTTTAGCAACAATTGATTTAAGAAGAGTAAAAACATGTCACGAGCAAGATTTGAATCTGAATGGCATTTTTTATCCTTCCTAACCATCCAAGCTAGGTCTAATTGTACCATGAATATTTCACATGTAATCAATGAAATTTATTAATTATCCATGTGCAACAACCACCTTTATCTTTGTCTTGGGGATGGGACCTAGAATGGCCAATGAATTCTTCATTGGGAATCCAAGGTATGCTTAAAAGTTAAAAAGTGAGGTGGATAGTGCATTATGAGATTGTAACTATACCACACATATGGGATGTTGATATCTCATGCCTATATATGATAATGGTTAAAAGTATGCAACATTTTTACAATGATGCAATTCACTGCATCTTACATGTGCCATTTTTCTTTTGTACTAATATTATGGTTGATCCATAAAGTGAGGAGATGGGTGGATGTTACATTTATCTAATATATCATGATTTTTCCTCTTAATATATTCATTTTTCAACAATGAATTCCTATATAATTTACCATTTATTAGAAGACGTAATTGTTTTAGGTCAATGCTATGTTTAATCAAATAACTTGGAGGAATTTATTGAGGTTTCCATGCATGAGTGACTTCCATTAGTCTAACTGGGTGTAGTTGACTCTGAACTGAAGAAGAACGTCCTATTTTGTAGGGAAATATTCTCATCTAAGGAAGCAATATCAACATTAGAAAAATAATTACCTAGGTGATTTTGTAATATCTCCAATACCCCCGTGAACACTACTAGGGTGTAAATGATAAATGGGTCCCAACAATGAAGGCCATGTTAGGTACCCATTGTACAATGCATATAAAAATGAAATACAAAAAAAACAGAGGAAAGAGGGAATACATCATGGGACACCCCCTCCCCGAATAACGAAAAAAATAAAAAAATAAAATAAAAATAAATAAATAAAAAATAAAAAAAAATGTGTACAATACATAAAAAAAAATAGAAGGAACAAAAGCAATTGTGTCCTTCTATCCAAGGAGACCTTGCAAATGTGCAAATTTAAGCTCAGTGAATATTTTGTTGAAGATGTAGATTTTTGTACACATCTAATGAAGTAGATGCACCAGTGAGATGTCCATATATATCCACTTTCTCTTATTGTAAATAATAATAATAATAATATCCAAATCCTATACCATGTGAAGTTTGGATGAAACTTTATAAATCGTGCAACTGTTTATGGAAAAATGATTAAAATTTGTTGATTTTAAAATGTTCATAACTTCAATTCCCGAACTCCATTTCAGTCAAATTGTTTTTTGAAATTGAGTATTTTTCTGAGAGGAATACAACTATCCAATTTGTTTCTAAAAATTCTACTAAAAACATTTCATAATTGAATATGATGTGTGCGACCCCCTTTTTTGCTCCTGAAATACATGCATGGCACGTGCATGTGGCTCCTAATACACATGCATGGTGCATGAAAAAGTGTCTACATGTGACTCCTGAGATGCATGCATGATATATTTCGCATGAAATTCAGAAAACAAATTTGAAATGGAGTAGACATCACCTGCGATAAATGGAACAAAAATTTGTGTAGATACTTATGTAGAAGACTCTTCAGAATAAGAGGCTTGATCTTTAGATGACTTCTCTTCTATATCTATCTTTCCAATCTCCTGCTTGCAGTATTCACAATCTTATTTATTATGGAATAGAACCTTCAATCTGGTCCATAATTCATTTGGAGTTGATTCTTGTGATTCAACATATACTTGGTGGAGCATTTCAGGAGAAATAGACCAGAACATATATCTTATGGCCATATCTTGTCTATTGAGAAAGTCATTTTTCTCATCGGTGGAATCAAGATCTACTTCCATTTCCATGGTTATTTGGTATAAGCCTATATTTTTTAGAATAAGTAGAATATTTGGCTTCCACTACAAATAGTTATATGATGTTAAAATTGCAGACGACAAAAATTCCATTCTTCTTGCATTCTTCAATCTTTAGTACCTGCAAAAGAGTGTTAGTGACAAACCTTGCTAGTAGTCTGTGGGCTATTATATCATGTAAGATGTGGTGAATACCTGCACAGAAGATCTAGCTAGAAAAAGAACATACACAACTTGCAAAGGTGAGAAGAAGAGAGAAAAAATGGAGAGAAAGAATGAGAAATTGTATTAACCGTATTCCACACTCAAAGAGTGAATAATGTACAATAAATATAGGTTACATGAGTAACTAATGCACCGGAGTAGTGATTTATATAGATCTAGACGCTCACTGACAGACATTGGAGTGAACTACCACCTAGTCCTTCTTAATTGATCCATGCAATCATCCGTTAACTGAGTCACACATGTGGAAGTGAGAAAAACACATGCAATT
>SNQJ01S0086271.1:6757-40813 GCA_010110895.2 Picea sitchensis | reverse complement strand
CATCTATCCAAAATTCTGAAATTGTAAGAGTTTTTGTGATGATTTGAAGGTCCCTAGCCTTCACAATCTTGTTTTTTTGCAAATTGTAAATGCACTACACTTAGATTCCTTTCCCACACGAAAGGTTAGTCAAAACATAGGCACTTAGGGATTTAAAAAGAGCCACATTTCTCCTCTTTTGCTTTATTTTCCACATGGATGGCTTGTTTTGATTGTAAAAGTTAAGTTGAGATTTTTTGCTATCACATATAAAAACACTTGCATTGGGACTAGAAATCAAACTTTAATCATTGAGTATGCTCTTCTCTCGCACCATAGAGTGATATTGAGAATCAGAAAGGTGATTAAGGGGACATTTCATCTCTCTTAACAAAATCTTTAGGAGAGGACAAAGCCCCCCTAGGGTTCCTCTTAGTTTATTTTCAAACATATTAAATTTGTAAGGGCCCATACATGCCCACATGTTGCAAAATTAGGGTAGTTTTTGAAATTACTTTCTTAGTTTACATCACTAGGAGAGTTTAAAGATCAAAAGTAACGAGCCCATACATGCCCCCATGTTTACAATCTAGGATAGTTTTTTTAAGCTTTCTTAGTATAAATCACATTAGAGAGTTTAAAGGAGTGGTAAGGACCCATATGTCCACATGCTAGTTCTTTAGGGATTTTAAAATTTCGCAAGGTTGTACAAATGACATCTAGCAAGATAGGCACATGTTGTAAATTGACACCTAACTTATTAAAATTTGGCACATTTGTTCACTTTCTCACACACAAAGTCACTCCTGACTCACATAATTTCATCTCGAAATTTGGAGGTTGAAGTAGGTTTCCTCCAAAGGGATTCTGAAACGTCCCACTATTTCTTGAAGAAATTATCCACACCCACTTAATTCCAACGAGATTGGTTCACACCCCCAATCTCTCAACCAACCACATCTAAATTTTTTCTAAAAATCACTAAGTTTTCCTCCACAGGAGGTGCCAAAAGAATTTTTTTAATCTAGGTAGGATCTTGAGGGTTGGCATCCAAATAACCCCCTGTTATCTGGTTCTCACATATTCAAACATTAGAAGTTGGCAATTAGGGAACTTAAAAATCCTCCAAGTCAAGTGTTCCTAACACCATAAGGCAGTGACATACCCATGAAGGGTCGAAGGCCGAGGTCCAGTTGTTTTGTGCATCCCCCCTTGAGTCACCCAACTCTTGGAAGGGATCCAACCTGCAACCCATTTCTGAGGCCAAAAATATAAATATTGCACTTTGACCGAGGTACCTAGTGGCCAAATTTAGGACATCTACCCAGGTGGAAGTTGTGGGATACAATTGCACATTGATTAGATTTTGTGTGGCTATTGGGAAATATCACCAGATCTTTTGGGATATGCACCCTCCACCCCTCATTATAATTGATTATTTCATCCTTCACTAGTTCCTCTTCCAGTGGCTTCAGACCCCACTGTTGAGTGTTATTGGAAGGTCCAGTGCTGTTTGAGAGGAAGGATGTTACACCTTTTTAGGACACGATCATTTTTCTTCTTTGTTCTCCCACGTGGACAAAATCCACCTACCCACATGTATGCTTAGTTATCAGTTGATTTATGTATGATACTCACTTGATTACATGCGATTGCGAGATATATTGTGAAGGTTTGAAATTATACAAGTCTCTTGTTCACTTATTGCTCTCATCACCATTTTCACACATTCACTTTGCTATTTGGACATCATAGGGGACCCATAGAATCCTCATCATTCCATACGCTTGCAAAATCTCCCTCCTATCCTAGGAGGAGTTCCTAGTATTTCCAACTCACCGGATCAACCATCTCACACCCCTGTGAGTGCCACTCTTTTGGGATATTCTTTGCTTGGTTCCACCTTACTTGGGTCCACTTCCCAAGGCCATCCATCCACTAGCTCTCCCTCACAAGGAGGCAGAGGTCAAGCTTCTTCTCAAGGGAGAAGTACAACCCCACCAAACCCCCCTCAAGGGTCAGGTCCACTACCTACTCACACCATGGTTGGAACTAACCCTCCACTGCCACCCCCCATGCCATATTTGACGTACCTCAACATTCCTTATTTGAGTAAACTCACGAATGACCCTATATTGCATGACCCCACATGGCCCAATATGCCTACCAAACTACCTTCAAACATTCCAAAATTTGAAGGTAAATCAGGGGAAGACCTCACCAACCATGTCATGATTTTTCACTTATGGTGCTCTTCAAAAAACATCACGGATGACTCTTTCTACTTAAGGTTATTTCAGCACACACTCATTGGTCCATCAACCAAATGGTATGTGGACGAAAAATCAGGGTCCCATGTGACTTTTGAATCCTTGGTCAAAGAATTTTTGGCCTTCTTTCAACTACCAGTTCATCATGATATTGGTCTCGAACTGCTCTCCGAGTGAAAACAAACCTCGGCTACACATATCATTGACCACATTCACGAATGGCATCGATGATGTAGTTTATGCAAAGCAGAAACCATCAAAAAACAACGTCTCGAATGGTTTCTCAAATCACTCATCTCTATCCTTGCCAAAGATGTGAAATCCACCTTCCCCCAAATCGAAGAGGAATCCATCAGCAAGGCTCAACAATACGACCTCATTTATGCTCAGTTGGGTTACTTATACATAGTAATACCTAACACACCGAGACCCGTACCATTCGTCCAGGAAAAACCTGGGATGTCTCACATGACGTATGGATTGATTGGTACCACAACACACCATAATCCATACATCCAACCACCACCTATGTACAGTACACCCAAATATTTTTCAATATATGGAGGGCCACCTTCTTACCGTCCTCCCCCTTATCAACAGCCATACCTTGTGGCCCTTCCTCCACCGATGAGTGGACCCTTTCCAACACCCATGATGCGCCTGACCTCTCAACCAAGTTTAGGTGCCCCCTCTACCTCATCTTATAACCTAGGCACTAGRTAAAGTGCTTTTCCTTCCTATGCACCCTATGGATCRTTGCCACAAAACAATTTGTATTTTCCATTTCCTRGTCCTCCACAGYCGATTKCTACTCCACAAGGAAAACCACATGCCGGTGTTAACTTTGTTCAACCCTCTCCCATTCAACWATTTCAAAATTTTGAACAACTGAATATGGAAAATCCGGCCCATCATTCGAATAATGCCAAGAAGAAAGGGAAAAATCAAAACAATAATAACCCGGGACCAAGGGGAAATAACCCCCAACAAAACCAACCTGCTGGGGGCAACCAGAACCAGGGTAACCATAACCCCAAAGGGGAAAATAACAAAAAAATCCAAAAGAGGAACAACAACAAAAAACTCCAGATGAACTTCCCTTGTGCTCTTTGTGGTGAGCATGGCCATTACACCCACCATTGCCCCCAAATTGTTGACTTTAAATGGATGAAAGATTCCATGAATGCACCACATCCTCTAGCGTCGCCTGCCCCTTAGCAGGCCCCACAACAATATTTGCAGCAACCACCCCCAATTGTGTTGCAAAACTCTATTCCACACTAAGGTGTGATGAATACCCAACAGGAGATACATCCTCCCCCACCACAAATGGGACAGTATCAAAACCCTGGAAATTCAGTGAATCGCAATATCCTCCTCACTAGCAAAGAAAAACTTCTTCTGCAAATGCACAGTTGTCAATACAACACATCCCTTGAATCTACTCTCACCACTTTGGAAGCTACATCTATATCCGAACAACCCTTGATGATTCCATGCCCTAACACTGAACCCTCCATTCGTATCCCCCACATCCCGTTACGACGGAATGTCAACAACCCTCAGGCTAGGGCGGCACATAATTACACTCTGGTTGATGAATTGGCACATTCCCCTACAACCATGTTGGATTGGAAGTCCTCCAAACCTGTCCAACTCAATGGAAATCCTTTCTTTCCTCCTTGCGGGCAGTCAACCCAACTGATACTAGACTCATCACATTTGATCTAGATTGCGGGGAACTTTGTCTCTCTTCTTTGGTATCTTTCCAGATTCCAGTCAAGATTTAGAACATCGTGGTTCATCAGTGTATCATTGATGAAGGTGCATCCACATGCATCATGTCCAATATTGTATGGCAGAAACTTGGCTACCCAAATCTAACACCATCTGCCATAACTTTAAGAKCTTATGATGGTCAACCATCTTCCCCTAAAGGGCTCTTTCAAAATGTMCTCGTTCAACTCGGGGGCAAGACCATCCTTATCAACATTGAATTTATCGACRCCCCGCTCGATTATAACATCTTGTTTGGTCGTAGCTACATGTACACTATGAAAGCATTGGCCTCTTCTGTGTTTCGAACGATGATGTTCCCCCACAATGGGAAAATCATCACCATCGACCAAGTTTCACATTACAATCCTAACCACTCCTCCAACATCGATAACATCTTACCTCTTTTCCGCACTAGTTCCAATGTGTACCCACTCATGTATATGGGCCCCAGAATATTCAAAGACCCATCTTTGTTGGGGGACATACCATGGAGCACCACTGCTCATACACCCCCCAACACAAGTGTGTGTCATATCTTCTAATGGAACTGAAACCGGGGATACCATTCCTCCCACTGAGGCTTCTCCACCCCTCGACATCCCACTATTTGAATAAATTCTCCCTCGGGGATTACATGAGAACCCTATGAAACCACTTATCCCTGATTTCACCCTTCCCCAAGGGAAAATCCCAGTTTGGGAAACAATCCTCCAAGCCATTACTTAGATCCCCTTCTTCTACCCCCCACCGAGAGTACAAAATATTCAGGTAGATGCAACGCTTACCCTTCCCAACATGGTGCTTTCCATTCCAGTATGGTATCTACACCCACCCATGATGGTTCCTCAACCATCCCTACCTCCCCAATCAGAGGGAATCCTGAAGCAGATTCCAGTACTAACTTTGACCACACCACCCTCACCCCAACTGGCTGGCACCACTGCTACAACTGGGGGAAGATGGAAAAAGAAAGAGCCCACCACCCCCCTTCCTCCCCAAGTTCAAACTCCTTGTGCACTATGTGAAAGAGAGGGACACCCCACTAATAGATGTCCTTCTCTTCCTGAGTTACACAATCTGAGCGAACTCCCTCGAGAAACCACATCACTCATCGCTTCACCAAGCACAACTAGTAGTACCACAGCTTCCCCGACTACATGAAATAAAGGGTTGTGAACCAAATTCACATGTGCCATCTTTTCAGAGTATGGTCACTACACTCATCATTGCCGCACTCTACCTCAATTTCGACAGACGCTAACGACGATATGTCAAAGATTTCAGCAAGATCCCTCTCCACCCATGTCATTGGGTACCCACATCATCGACATCCATTATGTCTCGACCTCAGTCAATGAACGGATGAGGTGCCCTTTCTCTCTTTGTGACTCACTTAATCATTTCACGTATAAGTATCCTTTGATCATTGAATACAGGCATCATCAAATGACCTTTATTCAAAATCCTCCAACCACCTCACTTCCTGTGATACAAGTGATTCCCCCTATCCCCTCTCCAGATATTGTTCACATCACCTCACCTGAACCTAAGTCACTTCCCACCCCTCCATGGTTCATGGATAGACTGTCTGAGGATCTTCCCCCAAATCCTCCCAATTCTCCGGTTCATTTCCCTTAATAAATCTTACCCCCGACCACAGTTTACAACCCACGGTGTCTAGACATTTGGTTTATGTCAAGCGTTCCATCACACCATAGTGGAAATACCCCCTCTATGTCTTCACCACAAGAAGACAATCACATGGTGGAAGTCACCAATGTTACCTCCTCGGATCCCCTATATTCTCGCACTTTCCACTGTGATGAAGATGTCCTGGAGGAACTAACTACCCCCGATTTCCTGTGGAATGTGCTTCATCGCAAAGCATTTTTTCTCACACAGGAAGCCTTTGAACCTCCTATCCAACCCTCCATATGTGCAATCGAAACCAAGGATTTTATTCCATCAGGGCATATAAATTGGTTCAATAACCCTATCCTTGCCCCTAATGGTTTTGAAGAAGGCAACATGGCCAACGTTTCCCCCACTATCAAAATCGACATTTCCATCAAACCAGGAATCATAGAAGAAATCACCATTGGCGTTGCATGTTCCCTTGAGGAACTCACAGCTTACAAATCTCTCTTTCATGAATACCAAGATATTTTTTCTTGGTCATATACAGAGATGTCCAACCTTGATCCTTCTATCGTCGAATATCACATCGACACATGGCCAGATGTCACCCCAGTCCGTCAAAAGCAACGACTACTTCACCCATCCAAAGATGTGGCTATCAAAGATTCATATACCCCATCGCATATACCTCATGGGTCTCCAACCCTGTCCCCGTTAACAAAAAATAGGGCACTATTCGCGTCTGCACTGACTTTCGCGATCTCAATCATGCTTGTTCCAAAGACAACTTCCCAACCCCTTTCATTGACCAAATTATCGATGACTATGCAGGCCATGAGGCCTTGTCCTTCATGGATGGGTTCTTTGGATATAGTCAAAAACAAATCCATCCAACAGATCAGTAAAAAACTGCATTTACCACCCCATGGGGTACTTTTTCTTATCAGGTCATGCCTTTTGGACTCAAGAACGAAGGTACTACGTTCCAATGGGCCATGAATTATTTTTTCCATGATATTTCTCGCATCATCCTCGCTTACTTGGATGACCTCATTGCTTGATCCAAGAAACAAACTCAACATCTAGATGACTTACGAGTCATTTTTCAACGATGTCGCTAGTACAATATCTACTTGAACCCCCTCAAGTGCATATTTTTCATCACCGCCGGAAGACTCCTTGGGTTCATAGTCTCCCAACACGACATCACCATCGACCCCCTCAAGGTCCAAGATATCACATAAATTCCACCACATAGGAATGTGTGCCAACTGCAGAGCCTACAAGGCAAAGCAAAGTTTTTACGATGCTTTGTCCTATACTACGCCACTTGTGCGCATGGTTTCCTTTGCTTACTACGTCATGATATCCCATTTCGATGGGATGAACAACCCAATCCGCTTTTTATGATTTAAAAGAAACACTATCCAATGCCCCTTTTATTAGTCCTCCCAACTATGATCGTGATTATATCCTCTACTTGTCAGCCTCAACCATCTCAGTAGTAGGATTTATCGTCCAATTAGTGGATGATGGCCGTGATCATGTTATTTACTACATCGGTAAAAATCTTTCAGGGCCACCCATGAAATACAATCATGAAGAGAAACTCACCCTCACAGTACAAAAACTACATCATTATATGTTGCTTCGCACTACTAAAGTCATGGCAGATTCCAACCCCATGTAGTCCTTGCTTAGTTGATGGAAAATTAATGGAAAATTTTCTCGATGGATCATCATCCTTTAGGAATACGACCTAGATTTTTCAACTCCCAAAATCAAGAAAGCACTTTTTCTCACCGAACTCATCATGGAATTTCCCTCAGACACTACATGATCACCCGTCAATATGGATTTCCCTAACGAATACCTCTTCTACATCCCCTCGGATGACCTTGGTATGGCTACCTTCTCATCTACCTTCAAACAAAAACGTTTGGGTCTCATCGCTCTCAAGATGATCGTTGGCACATTCGCCATCAGGACCCTCGGTACCTCCTTATCAGAGAAATTTTGTATCGACGTGGGGTCGACATCATACTCCGTCGATGTTTGACCATCAACGAAGAAGATAGGGTCTTGAACTATTTCCATAGTGACGCTTGCGGTGGCCACCTCTCAAGTATGTCCACCGCCCAAAAATCATTCGAGCATGATACTTTTGGCCCACATTGTTTTATGACTACATCCACATTGTCAAGCAATGTGACAAATGCTATATTTATGCAAACAAAGCAGGACTGCCACCCATTATTCTACACCCAGTCATCACCGTCGGCCCCTTCTGCAAATTGTTAGGACCCATAAATGTCCCTTTTTCACCACATCTTTTGGCCATTCAACCTTCTCATTTCTAAGCAAATGAATATTATAATGCGTGCTAAGACCCCTTTTCCCAAGGTATGAACTATTCATCTTTATTTTATATTTTCATTTACTTAACATGTTTGATTGATAACATTCACATATTTTACCCATGAAATGATTTAACTAATGATCAAAATGCTTAGAACAACCCACTTCGAGAAACTCATTGTTGTTATAGCTATGCGCCAATCTTGGAAGTTGTTACATGACTACTGCAACAGAAGCTCATCAATCTTGGAAGTTGTTGCATGACTGCTACAACAGATGCCACCAATCCTGGAAGTTGTTACATGACGGATGCAACAGGTGCCCACTAGTCTAGGAAGTTGTTATACAATTGTTACAACAAATGCCACCAGTCCTTCTGTTACATGACTGTTGCAACACCTGTTGATTACACCTGCTAGCTTACGATGTTGATGAAGATCTTGTATTAATGATCTACTATGAATAGCTTGAGAATCGGGGGGAATTCTCAAGGCTATTCTAATTATGTTTCAGCTAAATGAATCTGACTTTAAATAGCAGAGCTTTTGTAATCAGGGGTAGTTCTTCTTTGACAGAGAGAAAGCGAAGTAAAGGTTATTGTACAAGAACATTTTGGAAATTGAATGAAAGAGTGGATTGAATTCCTTTAGCAGACTATAACCTATTCCTTTGAGCGGATTCAATGAGAAGGAAAGGGCCCACCTTCCTCACTGATTCCCCTTTGTTTTGAATTCTAGATTAGTTGTTCTTACAATTGATTTATTTGTTAAACATTTATAGAATATAATTGTTGTTACAGTTTAGTTCCTTCTTGTTATATGTGCATAAATTTGTCTCATGAGAATTAGAAGCCGATTGTTGAACACTGTTGGAGAACTGCTTTCCCTTTTTCTGCATTAGGTTAAAATCTTGTTTCCAAGTAAAAGAAATAAAAGTGTGAAGTACTTTCTTGCAATAAGTATATTTCCTTTCTGCAAATAGTATAAAACTTCTTCTTGCAAAAGTAAATTAGAAAGTTAGATTAGAGTAGGCAATCCAGGGTTCTTATACATTCATCAGTTTAGATTGCAATTATGATTTCAAATCTGTAAAACTCCAGTTGTATTAGCACAACTGTGTTAGTGATAATTTTTGTTCCTTTTTAAACTTCCCTACTAGAATTAGATTAGAGTTTCTTTCATAATCTAACATAGACTGTGCACAATTATCTTGAAATAACAGACTTCCTTGGGTTGACAATTTATATTGAACACTTTGATTTTCTATTCAATCAAACAATTAAAGTGCCCAACATTTTGGCGTCGTTGTCGTGGATGATAATTATAGATTCTTGTAAGCACGTTAGTTTTCTTTCTTAGAATGAATAGTCTACATGAATCAAGAAACGCGAGAACAAATCCCCCAAAATACTAACCCTACAGGTACCAAAGGACGTGGAGGAAGAAATCCTAACATACTAGGAAGGCAAACTTTTATTGATGAGATTATAGCCAGAGTAGATTCTTCTTCAGGAGCAAAAATACCCCTTCTTGAAACATCGTTTTCATCAAGAGATGGAGATGGGCCTGAATATTTGTCACTAACAATTCAGCAAGCAACACTAGAGAACATTGAAGATCAAGGAAGTGCAGCTTGGAACAGGGAGAATCCAGAAGAAACAGTTTATCGGATCAATGGTTGGATAGTCACTAAAGAAGAGTGGGATGCTTTCCGAGTAGAGTGGATAAAAAGAGCACATATGGAAAATATAGGGGATAATGAAGAAGAATTACACCAGGAAAATCCACAAAACAACGAAGATCAGGTAAATAATGAAAATACTATCTCTACCCTGGTCTTTCCTATTTTTGATGTTCCCACATGAGGGATGGCTCCTATGAAAAACATACCTCTCTCAACTCTCCCAATTTTTCATGGATTATCTACTAAAGATCCGGATGAGTTTTTGTTTGAATTTGACATTTTGTGTAGAAGCTATGACTACACTACCACTGTGCAGAAGCTTAAACTGTTTCCACCTACATTGAAAGGTAATTCTTTAAGATGTTTCATGAACCTTGGAGGAGAAAACATTTCAACATGGGTACAAATGAGGCAGCTTTCCCTGAAAAAATACGAAGACTAATGTCGAACAAGGGAACGAAGAGAGGAACTATTCAAGATGTCACAGAAGGAGGATGAGACCCTTGAAGATTTTGTGGAGTGACTCCAATATAATCTACAAAGGTCTGGACATCCAAATGTAAGTAAGGACATTCTGAAAACCATTTTGCTAAAAGGAGTTAGAGAATATCGTTTAGATATGCTGAATATGCTTGACAAGGGAGATATATCTAAGGAATCCTATGAGGACATTGTATATTTCTGTAAAAGATGTTCTCAAGGAGCTACAAGGAGTAAGTCAGCTACCAAGGATACCACTTTTTTAAGGGTACAAAAATCAGCCAATGGAGGAGAAACAAGAGAAAAAATAGGTAATCTGTTAAAAAATTTCAAAACAGAGATGATTAACTCTTTTGCTTCACAAATGGACACTTTGTAGGTCAGACATAAACAAGCAGAATCAGAGAAAGAATTGTGCATTTTCTGTCCTAAATGCAGAAAGAAACGTCCACCAAGGGAGTTCCCACTGAACAGTGTCCAGGTATGTCTTATTTGTGAATTAGACCATGCTACTGACGAATGTCCCTCTCTAACAGGTGTAAAAGAATCAATGAACGCAACTAATGAGGAAGAAGAGGACGTCTATCTAGTAACACAAAGAAGACAATGGCAACCAAGAGGTCAAGGTATGAACTCTCAATTCTCTCATGCAACATTTAATTATTGGAACAATCAGCTACCTTATGGCCAGACGAATGCCCCCCCTCCAAATCAGATGCCACCCTCTTATTAGGATCCTAATGCATGGTTACCTACGCCCCAACAATAGAATCACCAGGGGAAATGGAACCCATATTGGAGAGGCCCTCAACAACAGCTCAATTATCAAAACCATCACCAACTGAACTCCTATCAACAACAATTCCAACCCCAGTACCAGCAGCAACAACTACAGTTTCCTCCCAATGTCCCACCAAATGATCCTCCCTTATGACCTCAGAGGCCTGTGCAACCTAACCCAAACCCAAATAATAAGGCCATTCAGAACATAGATATACACAATGTGCCAGCCTTGTCTATTACTCATATGCCTTGTGCTGAAATAAAATTAAGATCAGGGAGAATAGTCGAACCAATAATTGAAGATGCTCCATCTTCAGAATCAGATAAAAAATCAGGGGAAAGACCATCTCCTAATACAAAATAAATTCACCAACCCATTATAGAATCAACAAACCCACCATTCCCTAAAAGACTGAAAATTACCAAGCCTGTGGAATTACCATCTTTCAATCTCTTAGGAGAATTGCAAAATCTGCACGTTAATATTCCACTATTGCAAGTGATAAGAGATGTCCCTATTTATGCCAAGACTATGAGAGATATTTGTATCAAGAAACCTGGACGAAAACCTAAGGACCCCCTCATAGTTCATGTAGTGGGGGATTTGTCTAAGTTTATGTTAGGAAAAACCCCACCTATCAAATATGGTGACCCAGGAAACCCTACAGTCACTGTCAAAATTGGACAGACATCTATTCCCCATGTACTAGTTGACTTAGGAGCGGCAATCAACATCATGGCAATAGAAACTACGCAATTGCTGCAACTCAGAACACAAATCTGACCAACTCCTACTATTCTAGAATTAGTTGATCATTCTACCATTAGCGCAGAAGGAGTAATCAATGATTTAGTCATTTTAGTTGATTCATGGGAGTATCCTGTTGATTTTGTCGTTTTTCAACCCAAAACCCATCTGGGGGGGCACCCTCTAATTCTAGGAAGACCATGGTTAGCTATTTCTAATGCTTTCATTAGTTGTAGATCTGGTTCCATGACCATATCTGATGGTTATGACACAAAAACACTTACCCTGTATCCTCCTGCTACACCCAGTACAGAACCTGAAAATTCTTTATGGATGGACATTGAGGATGAAAGTGCTTTGTCTGTGCTAACCATAGGAAAATCCCTAAGTTTAAAAGATGAGACATAGGATGAGTTAATCAATTTATTTATTTCTAACCCCTCTGTTGTTACACAGAACACGCACCACCGATTGATTAGAGTCTTTGACCCTATTGCCCAAGAAGAAATGAACTCTAAAATGTTCTCGGAAACCACTGACAATCAAAATGATTCAGCTATAACAACAACCACTGTAACAGCAAACGTTGTAACAATGGACACTGTAACAACGGATGTTGTAACAACATACACTGTAACAATGAACACTATAACAACAGATGATGAAACAACAACAACTGAATTATTTCCTAGAGTCAATTCTAAGAGCATCACTGTAGAAATCGAACCTGGGAAAAACTTGAACATCAATCCCGACCTATCCACTGCTGAAACTTGTCGATTGATGAAATTAATTATTGAACATAAAGAAGCATTTTTCTGGGATTACATGGATATGAAAGGCATTCCCTCTGAATTATTCACCCACCGTATATACATCAAGGAAGAATGCTGACCCATTTGCCAACCAGAAAGGAGGATGAACCCAAACCTTAAAGAAATTGTTAAGGAAGAACTTCATAAACTTCTTAATTTCGGATTCATCTATCCTATATCAGACAACGAGTGGGTATCACCATTGGTTATTGTTCCTAAAAATAATGGTAATTGGAGAGTGTGTGTGGACTATAGATCCCTGAATAAGTCCACGCAGAAGGATCATTTCCCTCTGCCATTTATTGATCAGGTTTTAGACAGCCTAGCTAGGAAAATGTTTTTCTCTTTCCTAGATGGATTCAATGGATATAACTAGATAAACATTGCCCCACAGGACCAATATAAGACCACCTTTACCAGCTCTTGGGGTACATTTTCCTACAAGGTTCTCCCATTTGGCTTGTGTAATGCACCAGCCACTTTCCAGAGAGTTGTGATTGGTATTTTCTCTGATATGGTGAATGACTGTATGGAAATATTCATGGATGAATTTACACCTTATGGTACTGATTTCAAAGAAGCTTTGTATAATCTGGAAAAAGTGCTCAAAATATGTATACAGACTCATCTTTCTTTAAGTATAGAAAAGTGCCATATGATGATGAGCAAAGGGGTAGTGTTGGGACACTTCATTTCTTATGCAGGGATTCAGGTAGATCCAGCCAAAATCCAGGTAATTTTGGACATTCCAACTCCATCAACTTAGAAAGAGGTAAGAATTTTTTTAGGGCATGCCGGGTATTACAGGAGATTCATTAAATTTTTTTCTAAAATTGCCTCCCCATTGTTTTTCCTATTAACAAAATATCTTGACTTTCGTTGGACTGATAACTGTGAATTGTCTTTTGCAGATCTGAAACATAAATTGTCCATAGCTCCCATATTGAGAGGACCCAATTGGTCTCTTCATTTTCACATTTCTTCAGATGCCTCAGACACTGCAATTGGTGCAGTACTAGGGAAACAGGAGGACAAAGAACCCTACACTATCTACTATATCAACAAGAACATGGCTCCTGCCAAGTTAAATTACACAGTTACTAAAAGAGAATTCTTGGCAGTAGTTTATGCAATCAATAAATTCAGGCATTATGTCACTGGGTATCCTACTTTTATTCATAATGATCATACAACCATTAAATATCTAATGAATAAACCTATTACTAATGCCCGAGTAACAAGATGGTTGTTACTACTACAAGAATTTGACATCACTATAGTAGATAAACCAAGAAAAGAAAATGTGGTTGCTAATTTTCTCTCAAGATTACATATAAGTGATGATAATTCACCTATAGATGATTCCTTTCTTGATGAAAATTTGTTTACCGTATCTTCTCACTCACCTTGGTATGCAGATATTGCTAATTATTTGGTTGCAGGGAAGGTACCTCCACATCTATCTCCTCGAGAAAGAAGGAATATTATTCAAAAGAGTGCTCGGTATAGTTGGATAGGAGGATACCTTTTCTACACAGGCCTTGACCAAGAAATCAAGAGATGTGTGAGGGATGGTGAAGTATATGATCTACTGAAAGCTTGCCATGATGGCCCGTGTGGGGGTCATTTTGCTACTAAAAGGACTGTGCATAAAATTTTAAGGATGGGCTATTTTTGGCCCACCATATTTCAAGATGCCAAGAAATATGTGCAAGCTTGTGACAGTTTCCAACGAGTGGGTCAGCCAACTCATAGGGATGAGATGCCTCTCTAGCCTCAAGTAGTGTTAGATCCTTTTGAGAGATGGGCCATGGATGTCGTAGGGCCCATTAACCCACCTTCCAATCAGAAAGTCTATATATTGGTCTGTACAGATTACATGACCAAGTGGGTGGAGGCAAAAGAACTCATCAGAGCCTCAGAAGAAGCTGTCTTATCATTTTTGTTTGAAGATATATTTGTTAGATTTGGCATTCCCAGAGAATTGGTAATTGTTGGAGGACCCCCTTTCACATCACAGAAGTTTGAAGCTCTACTCAGTAAGTATCATGTTTTACATGAAACAACTTCTTCATACCATCCACAAGGCAATGGCTAGGTGGAAAGCACCAACAAAGTTATCGAAGCCATTCTTACTAAAATAGTGAGAGAACATCGTAGGGATTGGTCTGACAGATTGCATGAATCTCTATGGTCTTACCGAACTACATGGAGGAACACAACCGGTTTTTCTCCTTATGAGTTGGTATATGGAAAAAGCCTTTTTTTTCCCATTGAATTCGAAATTTAAACCTTAAGAACTACATCAACAGTCAACCTCGACTTGACTATGGCATAGAAGGCCAGACTGCAGTAGCTCAACAAGATTGATGAAAATCATTTGGATGTTATCCATCAAACAAAAGTGATTCAACAACAAAGAACAAAATGGCATGACCGAGTCATCAAGAAGAAATTATTCCAGAAAGGAGATTAGGCTCTATTGTATGATTCACGCTTTAAAGAATTTCAAGGTAAGCTGCGTACACGATGGCTAGGACCTTATGAGGTAGACACTTTTTTTCCCAATGGGACAGTCTGGTTGATTACTATTGATGGATCCAATACACAGTTACATACAAATGGTCATTGCTTGTGTCTGTATCGGCATCCACTGTCCAAGGCAGAATTCAAAACTAGATGTACAACTAATACATGTTATCAATTCTTAACAGGAAAGGAGCTTGATCCTTCCCCTTCTAAACCTTAGGATTTCTTTTGCTCAGACCTTGTATATAAATAACCTCAACAAAATTTGCATTTCTTTGTTTCTGTTTGAAATTTTTCTATTTTTCTTTACTATGCTAATAAATTCAAATTTGAAAGGTATCGGGTAGTTATGTGTGTGCAGGTGATGAAAAACAAGGTTGAGTACAACAAAAGGAGTCAAACGATTAGTTTATGGAAGTTGAAAAACTTCCTAGAAACTGAGTGATGTAGCGTTCGGCCAAGTTCTATGTTGTTACACCTTTTCCGATAAAATTGGTCAATTTCCATGCTCGATAAATTGGCCGATTTCCATGCTGTTACACCCCTTTTTCGATAAATTGGACGATTTCCATGCTGTTACACCTACCTACGCCATTTTTTCCAAAGAACCTGTTGATACACTAATTGTTGTTATTCTTTCTTATCACTTCACTCTTTCATTTTCGTATTTTCGTCAATGTTGATGCTCCAACCCTACAATCTTTCCATGCTACAACACCACTGATTTGTCAATATCGATGCTATCTATTCGATAGTGTTGCTTCATCATGACTTGACTTCACATCCAGCGATTTCCAGTTGGCAATCTACAGAAAGGACTTAGTCTCTACTCCAGTTGTCATTTCTCTCAAGATCCTTCATCATGTTAGCTATTCCATGCAACTCATATGGCAGTTCGGTAGTGCCATTACTCCGATAGATCGTTTCGTGTGGTAAGTTATGAGGTACGTAACTAATCCTACGTGTTACAGTAATGAATATATAAAAGCACGCTTTCTTGTTTACTTAATGGTTGTCCTACATGATTACACTTGGAAACAATCTGATTAGTTGGGGGGGAAACACAAATCTAGCCGTCCAATCTGATTTTATACTCACATCCACCACCTTTTTTTTAGACCACACTTATTTTGCTGAGACACTGTATTCTTTCTGTGAACCATGTTTGACCTTGTTGCATCTCTGGTTTAGTTTCTATTTTCTCCTCCTACATTCTTGTTAGACTCTCAAGCAACATCATGGGAGGATCAGCTGTGAGGTATGAACCCGCAACTCTGGACAGTTTTCTGCTACACCCAGAGGCCTACCAAATATTTCTCCAGGCCGGATGGATATCGTATTTTAAAAATATGAAGGGGTTTAATGTGGACGAGGTATTGGAGTTTAGTCAAAATCTTACCGAAGGGTATTCAATGGTGAATGGGGTAAGGATTCCAGTGTTAGAAGAAAGCATTGCTACTGTGACAGGGTTGCCAACAACAGGAGACCGATGGTTTAATAGAAAAACACATATTTTGAATGCATAGAAGAGTTTCCTCGTCAACATTGAGCAAGTTCAGACCAAAGGCAAAGGTGCAAATGTCAATTCCCTACCAGAGCCATGGGGGAAAGTCACAAAATTTATTAAAAGGTACATTACCTGTGAAGGCCGATACCAAGTTGTTTATTTTTTTGATTTCATCTTATTATCACATCTGCGACATCAGAAATTCATAAACATTCCTTATTTTCTTCTCCATTCATTGCATAGCATGGCTCATTTTGTAAAAAAATCAAAGAACCCCAAGAACTGCATTTCTAATCAGATACTCATCAGCCTATTAATTCGCAGAGGTATGGGAATTTCCAATAACCCATTACCTGTTGTAGTGGACCATCCACATTCTATACATGCAGATATGATTGCACCAGTCCTTGAAAACACAACCCAGGGACCTCTTCTTGAGCCTCTACCCTCGGCTGCAACAACAATCCAAACCCCTACTGTCACTGCCCATAATATGACTCAACGAAGAAAATGCATAACTCGTAGCCATCCTAGCACCAGCCAGACAAGCCTTGATGAAATTGCATTGAAACAACCTATAGCTATGGTCAAACCAACAAAAGAACAACCAATTACTCGACCAAGACATGAGTCATAGCCTTCGGCTGCGACAACTATCATTAACAAACCAACCCCTGCTCCTAAACAGAAAACCCCTTCTTCTATCTTTGGATCACCGAGAAAGAGAACATGATCAACACAGTCCATTGCGATACCTATCATTGAAAACCTACCCCCTGTCTCTGAAAAGAAAACCCTTGTTCCTATCTCTACATTACCTAAAAAGTGATCAAGGTCAGCACGGTCCACTGTAAAATCAAGTTCACCTACCTCCTCTGTTGTTGCACTGACATTGACACAGAACCCTCCTATTGCTGCAACAGTCGATCAAGCGCCTACTATCATTACTAGTGCATTTTATTAGAAACGCAAATGTACATTCAAGGGAAAACTTCAGAGAGCCCTTGACCGAATTAGATCAGCAGCAAATCAGAGTCCTCCCATTGCTGTGATAGAGAATTCTACAGAGGTATGAATACCAGGTTTTACTTTGTCAAAGAACTTCAAGAAATGATTCTCTCATTTGAGAATGAATGTACTCAAATCGCAGCAGAATCATCAGCTCTGCCTGCTGATTCTATGCATCACACATCAAATGATGATGTCTAGATCATTGCAGACCCTAGTATACCATAATTTTCTCCTTGTGTGGTTGAGGAAGAACACCATGTTCCCCCTCCAACAAGGAAGAAGAAATCCCCTACTTTTGTTTCTATTTTACCTAGGAGAAGAACCAGGTCCAACCGGTCTGCAGAAGCAACAATTGGATGGAAAGATATGGAATAGGATATTCCTATTCTTTGAACACTATCCTCTATAGTTGATGTAGGGACAGTTCCACAAGAACTAGTTGTCCAAGTGATGACTATTCCACAAGAACCAGTCATGATAGATACAGTTGTTACACAAGAACCAACTGTCCAGGTCGAGACTGTTACACTAGAGCCAACAACTCCACATAGGACTGTCCCACCAGAGCTAGTAATACAAGAAACAACTGCTCCACAAGAACCAGTCCTGATAGACACAGTTGTTACACAAGAACCAACTACACAGCATGTTGAGGATGTGCCACTTTCCCAATTGTTTTTCCAAATAGAGAGAAAGATCAAGAATACAAAAAATTCCAGAATTGTTACACTAATAACAGAGAATGAAAACCTCAAAGTAGAGTTAAATACCCTGAAACAAAAGGTGGAGGCTTCTCAACAAAAGAATACAAAATGGATAACCCTGGACATCTTAGCACTGACAAAAGATGTTATGGATAGAAACAAAGAACTCATGTGATTTGAGTGTGGAAACATTTACTTTGAGGCAGGATATAAGGTAGTAAAAGTACCTGTTGTTGAAGGACTAGAAACTCTCTCAGTCAAGACTGAGCATGGAGTTACTGCTCCACAAAAACCAGTACAACAGAGGATATCTCAACGTCATAAGGTAGTTGATGGTTTACCAACATCTTTCAAAAAAGAACCTATGTTTCCCTCAAGGGTGGTTACTCAAGCATCTCAAACTGATTCTATTCTTGAAGACAAAGAAACTCAAACAGATTGTTGACACAACAGATTTTCTTTTGGACACAACATTTTTCCATACCGACACTTAGCATTTTTTCTTAGCAATTTTGCACTGGAGGAGCCAGTTACCTACTTCAGCTACAAAGTAAGGTTTGAATGTGTTTTGCATGAGGACATGCAATGTCTTCAGTTGGGGGGCATGTTAGGACCCATAAATGTCCCTTTTTCACCACATCTTTTGCCCATTCAACCTTCTCATTTCTAAGCTAATGACTATTATAATGCATGCTAAGACCCTTTTTCCCAAGGTATGAACTATTCATATTGCTTTTATATTTTCATTTACTTAGCATATTTGATTGGTAACATTCACATATTTTACCAATGAAATGAATTAACTAATGATCAAAAATTTTAGAACAACCCACTTCGAGAAACTCATTGTTGTTACAGTTATGCGCCAATCTTGGAAGTTGTTACATGACTACTACAACATAAGCTCGTCAATCTTGGAAGTTGTTACATGATTGCTGCAACGGATGCCACCAATCCTGGAAGCTGTTACATGACTGATGCAACAGATGCCCACTAGTCCAGGAAGTTGTTATACGAATGTTAACACAGATTCCACCAGTCCTGTTGTTACACCCACTAGTCCAGAGTTATACCTAATGTTAACATTTATTCCACCAAATTCCTCCGCTATTACACTAATCGCTGGGTAAACACCTGCTGATTACGACCTTTAGATTATGATGTTGATGAAGATCTTGTATTAATGATCTACTATGAATAGCTTGAGAATGAGGGGGAAATTCTCAAGGTTGTTCTGATTTGTTTTTAAATGAATGACTCTGGAATTTTAAATATCATATCTTTTGTAATTAGGGGTAGTTCTTCTTTAATGGAGAGAAAGTGAAGTAAAGGTTATTGTACATGAACATTTTGGCAATTCCAATGAAAAGTGGATTGAACTTTTAGCAGACCTGCACCTATTCTCTTTGAGCGGATCTCAGTTGAGAAGGAAAGGGCTCACCTTCCTCATTGATTCCCCTCTGCTTTGAATTCTAGATTAGTTGTTCTTACAATTGATTTATTTGTTAAACATTTTTAGAATATAATTTTTGTTAAGCCTAGTTCCTTCCTTGTTAGATCTCAAGATAAATTCTTTCCTCATGAGAATTAGAAGTTTCATTGATGAACACCTGAGAACTGCCCCTTTTCCAGATTAGGTTAAAATCTGTTTCAAGTAAAGAAATAAAGGTGTGAAGTACCTTCTTGCAATAAGTTTATTTCCTTTCTTCAAATAGTATAGAACTTCTTCCCGCAAAAGTAAATTAGAAAGTTAGATTAGAGTAGGAAATCCAGGGTTCTTATACATTCAACAATTTAGATTTCAATTATGATTTCAAATCTATAGAACTCCAACTGTATCAACACAACTATGTTAGTGATAATTTTTGTTCCTTTTTAAAATTCCCTACTACAATTAAATTAGAGTTACTTTGTTAGCACTGTATCTTTCCCATATCACGAGGCAGTCACATAGGTAACCTTGAACCACTTCGAGCCTTGGATCTAGCTCTCCAAGACCTCGAGAGGGATCTCTTTTAAATTTAGCTTTGTTTGTAAGGGATATATTTTAGGCTAGCTATAAAAGTATAGGGTTTTGGTTTTGGTTTTTAAATGGTCGGGTTGGGACAAGCAGTAAGGAGGGCCACTGGGCAAATGGGGTCTGCAGATTTTAAACAAGGTGATTTAATTCTCATATTTGGACAAAATCCTTTCACAAGGAAAGGTAGCAACAATATTGGATCAACTGCTAAGTGATGGCGCCGGGTTTACAAGAAGTAGGGGAGGTAAAACCGGGCAATGTGAGAAGCTAAGAATTCATGAACTAAGCCTTTAGAAGATAAACATAAAGATTAACATGTCGGTAGGCGTAGTATCCATGATAAAATTATGCCTCTATTACTTTCCTTATGGTAATAAGAAATTAAAACAAATTGATAAAGAAGACAGAAAAACATTTAACAGGGAGAAACTCCACCAATATCACCACACAAGAATATTGTAAAAGAAAAATGTCTAATTATTGATCCATCATTAAAATTATAGAGAAATATTCTCTAGCTAAAAACACAGCCCATGCTACAGCAAGGAAAATGAAAATTTTATTCTCGGCTGCTGAAAACCCCTCACTACTGTGCCTTCCAACCGCCAAGAAAAAATGCTTCACTGCTAGGACCCTCTCGTCCTCAATCCCAGTCGAACCCCTATTCTATTCTTTACAAGTGTATTTATAATGAAAATCCCCCCAGCCTTGTAAAGATGCGGGAGTTTCTACCCTGCTTTCTAAAAATAGAAAACAACTACACCACTAGACATGTCTATTTTCTTCAAATAAATCGGGAATCCAAGGTTAGACGTGGAAAATTACAATTGATAACTATTTCTCCGACATCTAGCGTATTTGGATGATATTTAAAATTCGCTAGCAAATAGACTGTGACAGCACTAAACACCAATGAAGGAAGTAATCATGAATGCTGGAGGTTGTTTGGAGATTGGCTGAAGGTTTTAAGATATGCTATAGTCTTTGCCATGTGTTCCCTAAAGATGAACTTCCTGTTTGCCACTTGGTTCGATCTATGCCTGAGAACATGGATACTTTGCCACCTCATTTATTTGTTGCCCTGCCACCTCTGTCTAACTTCTCCTTGATATGTGGACATCAATTTGAAGTCAGGTTCTCTGTTTTCCACTATCCTCAGCGATTTGTAGTTGTAATTCCTTTTAATCGGTGTCCCTTATCGCCAACTAAACATTTCCATTCATAGCGATCCAAAGCCTTGCTATCCTCAGAGGTTGCATCTCATGACACATACAACCACCCCAGGAATTTTGGTTTCTGATGCATCACCTTCTGTACAATCGACATCTATAACATCATCGCCCTAAGATCTTCAATCTTATCTGAAAGATCTGACATTAACCCTTTAAGCACATTAACCTCATCTTACGTGGCACTTATATCCAGTGAGCCATTATGGAGATCTCCCTCAAAAACATTATTTGTCTGTACATATTTGCCAGAACTTTCACCCTTGAATGTCTCAGCTTCATCTGTGAGTCTTTGCTTACGGGATGCACATATTGAAAGAGCCCAGAATCTTGTTCTGCATTTGTAGAGCCAAACATATCTCAAAGCGTAGTTGTGAAATATGACAACTGTTAGGTTCCTCAAAGTGTTCTAATATAGAAATAACTCTCAAGTAATCACTTAATGAAGTTTGGAAATCTTCTCTTTCCAAAGATACATCTCCTAAGGAACTTATAACATCCACTTTCTCGATAGTATCTTCCTATTTATCCATTGATTCGACACCATCTTGATCACTGATAGAGCCTTTACCTTTGTCATTCCTAACATGAACTTCAATAACAAGAGGTTCAGAGGGTTCACCCTTTCCACATCACAACTGTTGTGCAAATCTTTTCTTGAAATATGTTCACTGTTTAATGTGACTTCTGGATTATTTTTTAGTTCTCCCAACTCTTAGATTCGTTCCTGTTTCACTCAAGCATTACTGTTTGCCACCATCAGTTTCACAAAGTAGCTGAATAGAATCATTGAGATCATTGTAAATGCCAGGAAGTTGATCAAATCTTTATGACATGTCTTTCCTTAGAATAATATACAAAGATTATCATCGTAACTTGGGTTATTATGAAGCTCCTCAAGCTCGAGGTTTTAATTCTGCGAATCCTTCTGAAAGAGGATCCTGGGCTGGAATATTTAGATGAAAACTTTGCCCAGTATCAATCTTCAAGGGTATGGTTTAGATGTACATGAGACCTGAAATTTCCTTTACTCTCACCCAAAGGGATGGTCCGACCAGATTCAATAGACCACAACAAGATCGGGTGTATCTCTTTGCGCTCAGCTGGGTAAGAACGCCCTTCACCAATAGGAGGTTTTGGCAAATCTATCTGCACTTTATTGTCATCAAGAATTGTAGGCAGGCGGTTTAAAAGATCAATGTGTATACAATGCTGGGAATTGCAATTTGTTCCACGGATTTTGTGAAACCACGATTCGCTACATAACCTTCTCTGCATGCGTTTGGACACCTTGACTCTGTCTCAACACCTGGCACGGGTTTTAAAACTGTTTTATATATTTTTTAAATATTATGGGTAATATCCCATATTCACACCGTAAGATGAACCTTAAGTGATTATATTAGCCAACAATCATATGTTGTATCGATGAAGTGAGCCCGAGGTTGGGCTTTGGGGTTTGGTGCTGGCGCTGTGCATTGGCTTGTGTGTTTGTTGTTGGTGCACAAAAAGGCACTTACCCTTGGTGTCGATCATTCGGAAGTTGGCCCTAGGCAAATATTATTTTTTGGAAAAAAAAAAAAAATTGTCAAAATATTTATGTTTTGATAAACCTAACTAAACTCTACACAAGGGCCGAGGGGCAATTTTTTTATCATTTCACCAAAATAAATTATAGAAACCCAACCTTACATTTGGCGCACAAGAGTAAAATTTTTGTCATTCAAACCACTTCACAAATTTTCGCCAAAAATGCACCAAAACTCGCTTTCAAGTTCGCGCGCAAGCATTCATATTATGCTTGTCAAGCCCGCTCACACCTTCGGGCCATGCATCATGAGCTAACACATATGCTCTAAAAGATAAATGTTATATCACCATCACCTCTATTATAGGGTCCTAACATAGGTCTTCCACCTGGGAAGATAGCCCGGCGAGGTGTTTAGAATCCATGAACTATGTGTTTCACCGACCAGTTGATCATTAGGCTGCCCCCAAACTATAAACTAAAAATAAACTATGAAGAGACAAAGAAAATGCCTTAATCTTGATGAGCTTTATTATGCATTCCTACTCCACCGGCTTTTCTAACCGCTATCGCTTCAATCAGGTAATGAAAGTGCCAATGAAGCTAACCCAACAGTTGATCCTTGATTGGGCTTCTTCATCATGCTTGATGAAAATCAAAACTGAATATGTAATGGCAACTGGTGATGGCTTGGGTCCTTGCAGAAAAATCATGATTGAACAGTTATACTGAGAAAGAGCTCCATATAATTTGCAACCGGGTCAAAAATAAATGATCTATTTGTTGATTCTCCGGATACTCCTTTAGCACTTTAACATGGAAAAGTTTCCCATCAGTGTCCTCAATATCAGACCATGAATGCAACTGTTCAACATCAGACTTATGTTTGCCAACAAAAGATTCATCAATTAGAAAATCGAAAGAGGACACAATATCTTTTGGTTTGGGAAATGTGAGTTGCTCATAAGACTGAATCGGAGTATTCAAAAGCTCAATATCTTTTTCAAGTCTTTCAACAACTAGCTCAAGAACACAAATTTTACTTATGAGAATATTTTTTCGATTTACAACATTGAAACACAGATGCTAACGAAACTTCATCAAATTGAAAAATCAGCAACCTGTATCCCTGAAATCTTGGATAAAATTTCACAATATATAGGATTTTCCATATACCTTGTCATCTCGAAGTATCGCAACAAGCGCTCTTTGAAATCTGGATTCTTCATCAGTAGAGTCGCTTGTGAACTTCAAATCTTGGGATCTTGAACAATGAAGTTGCCAGGTGAATGGTACAAACTTCTTGTGTTTGGCTTTTGTTCACCATCATAAGTCAAAATTGAACTTGAAGTGCAAATCTAGAGAAGTTCCCTAGTGGAGTCACCAAAGTCGTTAGCACTCTGTAATTTGCCTAAGGTCGTTGAGGCAATCACAGAGGTAACCTCAACCGGCCGCTGGAAGTCTTGATCTATCCTCCAAGACTCCGTAGAGGGATCTCTCTTTTAAATTTAGCTTTATTTGTAAGGGATCACCTAGGTTAGTTATAAAAGCATAGGGTTTTGGTTTTGGTTTTAAATGGTCGCCTTGGGATGTCTAGTTGAGGGCCATTGGGCAAATGGGGGTCTACGGTTAAAAAGTGATTAACCTCTCAGATCTGAACAAGACTTTTACACAGGGAAAGGTAGCAACAATATTGGATCAAATAGAGTTGCGATGGCGGCCGGGTTTAAGGGAAGAAGTAGGGAGGTAAAAACCGTGCAATGTGGAGCAGCTATGAATTCCTCGAATCAAGCTCTAGAAGATCAACATAAAGGTTATCAGAAGCTGAGAGGCAGATTATCTGATGATAAATTCTGCCCCTGTTACTCTCCTTCCGGTAATAAGAACTCGAAACAAATTGATAAAGAAGACAGAAAACATTTTAACAAAGAGAAACTCCACCAATATCAATTACACAAGAACTCAGAAAATAAAATGTCTTAATTATCGATCCATCATTAAATATTACGTAAAATGTTCTCTGGCTATACACAGTCCATGCTCCAAAGAAAAGAAAAAATTTTATTCCTATCAGTTGAAAACCCTCACTATGCTCTAACCAAAGAAGAAAAATGTTTCACCGCCAGACCCTCTCTCGTGACCAAATTTCAAATAACCCCATTCTATCTTTTACAAGTGTATTTATAATGGAAAACTTCCAAATTTTGCAGATGCTAGCTCACTGCTTTCTAAAATAGGTTGCCATAACTAATTAGACACTTGTCAATTTTTCTTCAAACAAATCACACCGCAAGTTAGACGGGAAAATTACAATTGATAACTATTTCTCCGACATCTAGCGTATTTGGATGATATTTAAAATTCGCTAGCAAATAGACTGTGACAGTACTAAACATCAATGAAGGAAGCAATCGTGAATGATGGAGGTTATTTGGACATTGGCTGAAGGTTGTTAGATCTTCTATAGTCTTTCCATGTGTCTCCTCAAGATGAACTTCCGGCTTTCTCCACTCTTCTTGGTCTCTCGATCTATGCCTGAAAACAAGGATACTTTTCCGCCTCATTTCTTTGTTGCCCTTCCACCTCTGTCTAACTGCTCCTTGATATGTGGAAATCAATTTGAAGTCAGGTTCTCTATTTTCCACTATCCTCAGCGATTTTTAGTTGGAATTCTTTACTGTATCCCTTATCGCCAATCCAAATATTTCATTCATAGCGAAGCCAAAGCCTTTATGGCCCTAGGCTACCTCATGACATACAACCAATTCGGTGGACTTTGGTTTCATGCATCACCTTCGTGATAATCGCATCTTATAATATCATCAGCCTCTAAGATCTTCACCCCACCAAAGATCCGACATTAACCCTTTAGCGACACCTCGGGCCTCCGTGGAACTTATAGTCAGTGTGCCATTATGGATATCTCCCTCATAAACATTATTTGTCTGTGCATCTTTGCCATAACTTTCAACCTTGGATGTCTCATCTTCATTTGTGAGTCTCTGCATACGGGATGCATATATTGAAATAACACGTTGGTAGTAGTTTAGAGCATCTGGAGTCTTGTTATGCATATGTAGAGCCAAACATATCTTAAATCATAGTTGTGAAATATGATGACTGTTGGGTTCCTCTAAGCGTTCTAATATAGAAAGAGATCTCAAGTAATCACTTAATGAAGTCTGGAAATCCTCTCTTTCCAAAGATACATCTCCTAAGGCACTTATAACATCCACTTTATCGATAGTATATTCCTATTTATCCCTTGATTCAACACCATCTTGATCACTGACAGAGCCTTTACCATTATCATTCCTAACAGGAAATTCAGTAACAAGAGGTTCAGAGGGTTCACCCTTGCCACATCACAACTGTTAAGCAAATCTTTTCTTGAAATTTGTTCACTGTTTACTGTGACTTCTGGATGATTTTTTAGTTCTACCAACTCTTAGATTTGTTCCTGCTTCACTTGCATTACTGTTTGCCACCATCAGTTTCACAAAGTAGATGAATAGAATCATTGAGATTATTGTAAATGCCAGGAAGTTGATCAAATCTTTATGACATGTTTTTCCTTAGAATAATATCCAAAGCTTATCATCATAACTTGGGTTATTATGAAGATTCTCAAGCTCGAGGTTTTAATTCTGCAAATCCTTCTGAAGGAGGATCCTGGGCTGGAATATTTAGATCTAAACCTCACCCAGTATAAATCTTCAAGGGTATGCTTTAGATGTACAGGAGACCTGAATTTCCTTTACTCTCACCCAAAGGGACTGTCTGACCAGATTCAATAGACCACAACAAGATCGGGTGTAGCTCTTTGCACTCAACTGGGTAAGAATGTCCTTCACCAATAGGAGGTTTTGGAAAATCTATCTGCACTTTATTGTCATCAAGAATTGTAGGCAGGCGGTTTAAAAGATCAATGTGTATACAATGTCGGATCTGTAATGTTGTTCCATCGGATTTTGTGGAACTCACGCATTCGCTACATAACTTTCCTCAGACAAGGCTTGGACACCTTGACTCGTTCAACACTGGCACTTGGTTTTAAAATCAGAATGATATTTTTTTAAATATTGCGGTGTAATATCCCATATATTCACACCGTTGAACCTTTAAGTGATTATATTAGCCAACAATCATACATTGTGTCGATGAAGTGAGCCCGAGGGTTGGGCTTTGTGCTAGTAATCAGATTGGCTTGTGTGTTTGTTGTTGGTGCACGTTTGTCTAACTCTCGTGTTGAGTAAGGCTGAATGATGTGGTCTTAGGTCAATATAACTTTTGCCAAATTTTTTGCCAAAAATATTTATGTTTTGATAAACCTAACTAAACTCTGCACAAAGGCCGAGGGCAAATTTTTGCTCATTTCACCAAAAATAAATTATAGAAACCTAAATCCCTACATTTGTCCTGTACAAGAGTAAAAAAATTCCATTCAAACCACTTCACAAATTTTCACTAAAAATGCACTGAACTTGCTTTAGTGCTCAAGGCATTATCTTATGCTTGGTCAAGGTTCCGCTTCCTCACCACCTTCAGCCATGAGCTTAACACACATATGCCCAGTATAAATGTTATTCAAAACACCGATACCTATTATAGGGTCATACTAGCTTTCATAATCCAGCATAGATTGTGCACAATTATCTTGAAATAACAAAACTTCCCTGGGTTGGACAATTTATATTGAACAATTTGATTTTCTATTCAATCAGACATACCAAGTGCCCAACACAAATGGGTCATAGAATTCATGACTTGCAACCATCCATATATAATAATGGACACAAGTAAATCATCATGTAAATAGATCATTTTACCAAATGGGTCGAAGCGATGCCTACCTTTAACAACAACGTTGACACAACAACGCATTTTCTCTTCAACCACGTCATATCACTGCTGAGTTCCACTACGCTTAGTCTTCTCGACCACGGGTAAAAAACTTTTATCGATATCTTCATCAAACTCTCCTCAAGGGATTCTTCCAGAAGTTTTCCTCCCCATACTACCCTCACTCAACTTACTGTGTCAAGGTTGTTAACAAAGTCTTCAAAACCATGCTGCAACGCACTTTCAACAAACATAAGACCAATTGACATCATATCTTGTTTTCAACATTATGGGATTATCGTACAATAGTCAAAACTCACATCAAGCTTTTACACTGTTTCATCTTATCCATGGGATTGAAGCCACCTCCCCATTGAGTGTGAAATTCTCACATTATGCACTGCCATCGAAAGAGCATTCACACCGCTTCCAATGGAGCAGGTTCGCCGGACCAGAGTCACCGGATGAAGATCATTGGTCTTCTTTACATAACAATGAGACAGCTAAAATGATCTAAAGCTAAATTTTGACCAGTTATGGAAACCTTCTCCTTTAATGATGAGATCTCGCCCTAGTCTACTTATATCGCTATCATACTTTCGCCATGGGAAATTCAAGTTAATATGGTATTGGACCCTACATCTTCCATGCCCTCACTAAAGGTACACATATCCCTAATTTCCAAGGCTATCCTCAAAGAACCCTCACAATGGGTTGTACTTAAAGAAATTTTTACACTGAAATAGTCATTCCACCCTAAGATTTTTCATCGTGACACATTTGTAGAGTTTTTAGTCTTCATTTTTCACCTCCACTCCTCATGTCTGATCTACCCTTCATGTTATTGATAGATGCCTCCTCCATCATCTTACCACATCGGTTACGCTGATGGGGCTAGCTGCTGGACACATAATCTCGCTTCAGCCACTTGGGACCTCTATTCACCCTCACATGAATTGCTCTACTCCAACATCATATGTTTGATCTTAGCAACCAACAACCAAGCAAAATACACAATTGTCATTGGCCTCATCACCGAGTCTAGTTGCCACCACATTCATCACCTTAGAATCCTATTAGATTCCCATCTTGTCATCATGCAACTCAACAATGTATGCCTATGTCTCATGGTCCCTTGCCTCTTTCTCAAATACCCGCAAGTTAGACTCTTATCTCAAATTTTGATTCAATTACATTTACAGATATTCCAAGAATTACCATGGCTAACTCCAAAATAGATTGGAATTTATCATATCAAGACATCATTACATATACATAACTCATCAAACATCGGTCACAAAATATAGATTAGACATCATAAACATCACAAAAATCAACACATGTAAACATCACGAAGATCCCAAACATGTATATATATATATGTTCATATGTATATTTTATCAATGTGTCATAAATGTTTACAAAATAGTACAAAATGTACATTGCTCGTAGGCAAGTAAGCCCTCTCACCCTATAGGTACAAAATGGGTGTCACACTACCCTATAAAAAATGGGCTCATAGGCCTATATAAATATTAAAAATATACAAACAACACTCATACCCTGTGAAAGTGCCACCACTAGGTCCCTCTTATCTCGGCAGAGGGTGCCCCACCAACAACCTCTGTGTCAATGGGTGAACACTGGCCATCACGCCTCCAAATTTATAGTTTCCCGACATCACGTCCCATTTCACTGGCCAATATATACCCACACACTACCTGTGACCCTCTCTATCCCTGGATATGCTACCACATGCCTCCGCACCGCATTACCACCTCCAACCAACGCCAAAATCATCCATCCCCCCACTCGCCACTACCTTAGAGGCCATGGTCTCTACACTGACTATTAAATGTTCTGACTGACTTCTCAATTTTCATCTGGTCACCTCGCCTAGCTCTCCTCCTCCGACGCCATTTTCCCACCCAGAGGTCTCACTGCCCCTGGCGAAGCCAACTCTCCAACCACCTCTCTCGCCTTCTCAAACTCTCGTGGGGGTCTTAAGCATATATGCAAACATAAAAACAAAGATAGGATCAACATCCATACATACATAAACATATGCTACACTACCAAAATCACAAAACATAACATACCTCTCAGGTGCCAAACCTCTCCTGTGGGAGGAAAAACCATATCCGGGTCATGCTCGAAGTCCATCCCACCATATGGGGAACTACAGTATAATATGTGGCATATGGCGCCATTATCACACCAATGTGGGCTGTAAAATAGTGGCCACCCCTCTCTCCCCATCATGATCGCACTGTAAATATGAGCCCACCGCATCATTCGCGGCTCTTGTGGCTCTGCAATAGGCAACTACACTCTATGGCACAACATGGGCACCCTCTCCAAACCATACCAAGATAGATACAAAGGAAAAATCATTAGATTCGGTGGTTCGACACCGGTGAATATGCCCCATCATCATGGACTGTAGCATAAGCCCCTAGGAAAAATGGTCCCCATCAAGAACCCTCTCCACGATCCTCAACTAACCTATTGTGTTTCATTGAGTCACCAAGGATTCATAGATACTCACTACCATGGAGAATATGCACTCTATCAGGAGCTCATCAATTGCCTCAATCAAAATGATTGAACCCGACAACGGGTTTGGCCCCGAGCAGTGGAAAATTTCCAACTCACACACTCACTCATCCCCCAACATCTAGGGGTCAATAGAAAGGGCCATCCCACAGAATGGGAGCCCTGTCAAGAAATACACATCCTCAATAACTGAGAATGTCGGGCTATTGGGACTTCGCATTAAATAGAAACATTGTAGATCGCTCCACATCGACAATAGATAATCGGCGCTTACTCCTCGCGATCAGACAATGGCAACAGGCAATTTGAGCAGCCCATAGGTCACCAAGTATTCTCAACGCTTCCTAATTCTCCTCACTACCTCGGGCGCTTCCTAGCCTTCCTCCAGTGAACTGGCATGATGAACTTATCACCTGCATTCACATAGAAACCCTTGGTCAACACTCATCATTTATCAAAAATATTCAAAAAATTCAAGTTTTCAAAAAACCCTCAGCTTTGCCTCAAGTGCGTGGTTGTCACCCCCACAGGTGTGCACATATGTGCGCCTATTCTTCGCACAGTTGTGCATCAATGCACAATTGTAGGAGAAACATATGCAGAACAATGTGCAGTTGTCACACCCACAGGTGTGCACTCATGCACACCTATTCTCTACACAGCTGCACACTGATGCACAACTATCTGAGAAACAACTGTGCACAATGCACAATTGCAATTTGAATAGGCACGCATCACGTGCACACTTGTTCTTCCCACCCACGTGCCCCCATGCATGACTATATTCAACACAGTCACACATAATGTACGAGAGAGGGAGTTATACCTGTGCATCTCAGCATGGGTATCTTTCCTTGTCCCTCACATTAGTGGGCCCACCCTTAAAAAATACCCTCGTACAACCCTCCGTACGACCCCTACCCAAAAAATAGAAACTAGTTATTGTGCAGGATAATGGGACCACTAACCTGACTCTCACAAATCCTGGATCGGTTGGCTCGAACTCCCGTAATATCATAAACTCCTCCAAATAATCTCATTGATTCACTATAGCAGTGGGTACAAATGAGGTGGCATTGTGGGCCCCACAACCATATATAGTCCCTTTTGCAAAACTTCCACACTCAGTTACAGGAGATCAGAGTCTTTGTTTTTCGATCCATATTCAGCCATGAGATCAATGTCCCACCACCTACACAGTCACATTCCCCAGGTCACCATCTTCACTCGGACCCAGGGGATCATTTTTCTCACATCATGTCCAGGTACACATGCTCATGTTCAAAATTATCAAATAATTGTTTTATTTTCTTTATCTTTAGATATTGTTCACGTCGGGTATTCAGTTTTAATGTGTGCAGGTACTTGGTCATCACAAATCAGCATAGCCCCTTCAGGTATATGATTAGCACTGGCATGTAATCATTCCCTCTGAATATCAATTGCATCTCCCAGTCACACCCTCCGACATTTTCCTTTAGGGTCCCTACATCCGGATTTGTGGTACTGTCACCTCCGCTACATTTTGGTACTATCACCCAGTAGCACCCTCCCCCACATGAGTTGTCCCATTTGTAGTCCCCCTTGGCACTTTGACACTCATGCTTCTTTCACCCCCTAGGGATGGAAGTCCCAATAGTCTTATGCATTTACGGGAATCAACCACATACTCCTTCTCCTCATTTTGCTAGCTTTCCCAATGGACTCCCAGGTTATCTCCTCACGGTTCTATTTTGACTATGCCTCTGTAGTATCATTAACCTTCCATTTCATACATAATCAATTTTCCCATCTGTAGATTTCCCTCCATTCATTTACCTCATACAGAAACCCACACCCATGGTCCCCCCACCCCCCACTAGTTCTCCACACAACTTGCACCCTCACAGGCCAAGCCATCTTACACTGGGGCACCTGTTTCTCTATCTGTACACTCTTCCCAAATTATTCTTTATTTATTTGGTAATTTCAAAAAGCCTTTGTTTCCATTATTTACTTAGCTTTTTGTTGTCACCCTTGATGACCTTCTTTTTCTGGAAAAGAAACCCATGTCTCCCTTGGTTGGGGAATTCACTATCCTCTACTCATATTGACATCGTCCATAAACCCCGAGTATCCCACAACCCATGTACCCCTGATATCTGAGTTTGTCCACTTTGTCATGCCTCTAGCACAATTTAACCCCATGTCTAGTCGTCCCTTTGACACTAGATATCGTTTCACGGTTGTTGCCAATCATATTTCAAACATACCCCCAACCAAGGGAAGTCTTTAGTCTCACCGCATCCTGAATTCATTCATGTTCCATATCAATTCCATATCAGTTCCTGATCTTATCTAGTGGATTTCATGAAGCCCTTTGCTTCTTGGAGTCGCATCTCCCTTTTTGTCGACATCATCATAGTTTCCCAAAGGGTGACAATATCTTGACTCTCATTACCTTTACAATGAGGAGTCTCGGACGACATAGAGAGAACCATCATTGCTCTCTAATGTCGTTGACCCCCATAAACATTTGACTTCAACAAAAATCTCATGTTACGGTGGGTCTTACTATGAGACTATTGCAGTTGTTTTATACTCGTCGAAGACTTCCGAATTTATTAGGCCATCAATGCCTACAAGTCATCGACACTTCTTACAGGTGTCCTTACCTCTTTTTTAGAGTATGTTCACCATCAGAATTGTCATCTGCCATTATCAAACTGCCCCAGAGGGCGCTACAATTATCTCCATCAGCATACAACTTCACTTATTGTATTACATTTTTTATGTACATGACATGAGCATGGGGCATGCCCACCTCGTTTGTATACAAATTTTCTTTTCTCTCTCTATAGACATATTTGGGTCTCATGGTTTCCCCTCTCCCTCCAACAGGATCGCTCTTGCAGTTCTTATCAACACTCTTCCTTACAATGGTACTCTCAATAGAAGAAACATTGATGTATTTTGGCTATATGTATTCTCCTAACCTCATACAGCAAGGGGAATCTGTTATCACTGAAATTTCGTCTGCAACATTGCATGCAAATGGTTACATAAATACAACATCTCCAAACACCTATTAGTATAAATAAGATTCGAGGGTATGGGAAGTTTTTTCTTGGATATTATTGTAATAGAGCTTTGCTCGACTGGAGGTTTCCCCCTCAAAGAGGCAAGTGAACATTGCTCTCAGTAATCAAAGTTCTCTTTTTGGTGTTATTCTGGTATTATTTTGGTATTATTGTGGTGTTGTTATGGTTATATCAATGTTTATCTACCATTTCTAGCTAATTATTTATGTTTTGCATACTATTTTATATATGGAATATTACAAGTGGTACCAGAGAAACTTCCTCGGAAGAAAATTGTGGGTTAAATTTTTTTCAGGGTAGAGACGTATTCCAACGTATTTAAGCTACAAAGATTTGTCATTACATGCATAAACCCATGGTCGAGGATTCATACATGAAGGAAATACAAGTGGAACTTAAGATCACATCTGTTGGCCACCCTTGTAACCCTTGTTGGTACCCCTTTGAGTGGCAGTGCATCAAACAACACATGTATACAGATCAACCTAGATCTCATGAATCCCTCCATAGATAAATC
>SNQJ01S0086270.1:1226-18932 GCA_010110895.2 Picea sitchensis | reverse complement strand
TCCTTGTCCTTTATGTTGATGACCTTATCCTTACTGGTAGTGACTCAAAAATTTTAAACCATGTGAAAACCAACCTTAAGAAGAAATTTGAAATGACAGACTTAGGCTTTTTGCACTATTTCCTTGGCCTCCAAGTTTTGCAACCAATGAAGGAATTTTTCTTTCCCAGTCTATGTATGCTTGTGACCTTCTTCATCACTTTCACATAGATGATTGTAAACCAACCCCTTCTCCCTTCCAATGTGGAGTCAAGCTTTCTGCCACCTGTACTTCTCCTGAAGTTGATGCCACCCGGTACCGTCTGTCAGTTGGTAGCCTCTTATACTTGACTCATACCCGTCCTGATCTTTCCTTTGTTGTTGGTATTATTTCTCGATATATGCAAATGCCCCATGAAATCCATTGGAAATCAACTAAAATGATACTTCTCTATGCTCGTGGTATAGTTCAGTTCAACATACATTACAGTTCAGGGGGGACTCCTTTATTGGTTGGTTTCATTGATTTAGATTGGGTCGACGACCCTGATGATCAGAAGTCTATTGGAGGTTATGTTTTTAGCCTTGGGTCAGGACCTGTCACTTGGGCCTGTAAGAAACAATAGGCTATTGCACTTTCTTCAGCAGAAGTAGAGTACCGTGCAATGGTAAATGCAAGTCAGGAATCCCTGTGGCTTCGACAGATCCTTTCAAAGTTTTGATTCCAGCACCAGCATCCGACCAGCCTTTGGTGTGACAATCAAAGTGCCATCAAGATCACCAAAGAGCCAGTTCAACATCAATGTAGAAAACACATTGAGCTACACATGCACTTCATCAGAAAGATAATTCATGATCAAGTTCTTGAACTGCTCTTTTTCCCTACATAAGAGCAAGTTGCAGACATTTTCACAAAGTCTCTTATAGAAGTGAAGTTTTCCAAACTTTGATCTATGTTAGGAGTTCAAGAATTTGTCATTACCGGGGGATAGGCTCTAATGCCTCATTCCTTCTCCTGTTGTGTCACTATTGTAAATCTTTCAATCCTATCCCAAGTTGTTCTTAAGGTGGTATGTTAGGATATTTCGACACTTAGGAGTTAGTTAAGATCTACTTGGTCTATTGTGTTGTTAGGTAAAAGTGTGTTTTCTAGTGTGTTTCTTTAGTATGCATTTGTAGTTAGGAAATTTGACGGTCACGATATGTTCTCGACATAGAGTGATATGACAATTCAGGCTCTCCTCGATCTTAACGACCATTGATCCATGGCTTAGCACTCGATTGGTCCATGATCTCTATTTAAAGAGCATGAAGGGTCATTTTCCGATGATTGATTGTGAGAAACTCTCTTGTAAAATCTCTCTATAATCTTTTTTCTTTGCATTAATAAACTGCTCCAAGTGGCCGCGTTGGTTGGGGCCGTGGATGTTTCCCTGTAGGGGTTTTACCATGTGAAAACATCGACGTGTTGATCTTTGATCTGGTTATGTGAGTGGTTACTAAAGGTGTTCGTCCTCTCTTGGAAAAACTGTGTTGTCGAATACGTAGGTTGTTCTTGGTTGAGTTATTGTCTTGCGTCTTCTTGCGAATGGATAACTCTGTGTTGGAAATTTAAATTTGCATTTAATACTTTTCCTGGAGAATTTACTGTGTTTTTTTTATACATATGGTCTGCGATTTTCCTCTGCGACTTATTACATATGATAAAGAATTTTACTTTGTCTTGGGCCACAATGGACTGCATTCTATTTCTTTTATTACTCGGCATTTTACATAGATTAATCAATTACATATTATTACTCTGATACCTAGATCGCTTGGCATTGAATTTCATTTACATACAGTCTAATTATGCAGGCAAAAAACTTAATTGGTTGATGGAGATTGAAGTTGCATTTACTGTGAAAATGGGGCGTGAATTTTGTGTGTATGACAACATTTTAGGTGTGCCTTCATTTTTTTTACTGTGTATTGGGGGAGGGTGTAGTTGCTGAGTATAGAGGTGCGTCCTTATGTGTAACAGTAACATTTTTTTTTATTTTTGTAATGGATGGGAAATATTACTTGGAATACAATGCGATTTACCTTTATTGTGTCTTTTTAGACTGCGAGTTTACCCATCGTTGTGCAATGATACTATTTAATTAAACAACACTCACACATACACTTTAACTTGGGATTGGACAACATATTTTTCTTTATCTTATGAATGGGATAGAGTCTTCATGTCACTGTTCTTTTGCCTTTTTCTTGACTGCGATTTCATTTTATAACTCAACAGTTTTTTCATTATTAAAAGCCAACGATTTTCATTGATATATAACAATGAATTTGTGCCTGGGCATTTCAGTTTTACTCCATGGGCATCCTCAATGTTAAACCCAGAGTTTCCATGCCCGGGCGTTTCATTTTTACTGTCTGGGCGTTTCATTTTAAGGTCTGGGCGTTTTAGTACTGATATATCACCGTGGTTTTATTTTTTCATTATCACAACAGCCTTACCCTTGTTGACTGCGTTTAATTCTGTCTTACTGGGCAATGACTTCACAACCAACATTTCCTTTTTCAAATGGTCAGTGATTTTGTTTTTAGCATTTGGTGGGTGTTAGTCATGGTTTCAATTGTATGTCTACTTATTAATTCATAGTTAGCAATGTTATATTTATATTTTTCTTACCCAGCTATGCCATACCTTTTTCCACCACAACGAATGTTGATGGCAGCTTCATATAGATACCGTGACATGAGTTAATATCCCCCACACGATTATTAAACACACTGCGCTCTTGTTTTATAGACAACCCCTTAATGTGTCTAACAACAAATTTTTAATTGGTATGACAGAGTGTTTGAGTGTGTAGCGATTCCCATAAATTGTGGGACAACAGTTGTTGCGTTGTAGTGGGTGTTGTAAATAGATGTTGGCATAGAGTTTAATTATAAATTTGTGTAATTGCTGAGTGTGGGTGGTTGGGCATGACTGGGAATTCAATATATTGTTGATAGCATCTAGATGTGGTAGATAACGGGTTAAATGTTGTTGACAACATCATAAATATTATGGATAACGTTGAATAACGTAGCATTTTAGATATTGATAATATCATTTCAAATTTCATTGCTAGCATTTTGAATATTGATGATAGTTTTTAAATAAGCGTTTAATTTATTGTTAATAGTATCATCATGGACAACGTTGTAAATATTATGGAAGGCAAAATGTTATTACACAGTGATATTATTTCTCAATCATTGTGGTTATTGATCAAGCGATATCATTTTTAATTACGAATAGCTTATCAATTGAATTATCTAGAGACTGCAATGTATTGGACAACGTAGCTCACTTTTGTTAAACATGTGGATATTGTAAATATTATTATACACTGTTAAGGTTGTTGATTTAGACCGGTTAACTTTAGTTAAGTGATTAATTTAGACTATGGTTATGGTTATGGTTAATTTAGTGTGACAACGATTGTTTATATTTTTAATATTGATTAAATTAGACTTGTTAAATTAGATTGCAATTATTGACTAATTGGTAATTTAGACTTGCTAAATTTGATTTGTATTTAATGTTAAATTAGATTGTAAATTATTGACTAATTTGTAATTTAGACTTGCTAAATTAGATTGTAATTAATGTTAAAATAGATTGTAATTATTGACTAATTTAGACTTGATTAATGGTTGGGTTGTTGGTGAACTCGTGTATTAGCTTTCATTTTTCTTTGAATGACATCATCTTGCGTCTTGTCAATCTATTGCCTGGGGTGTGGACGTAGTCCTCTTGTCAGTAACTTGACTCCTAGAGAGTTGGATTCATCTAGAGTCCTTAGTCTAGATAGGGTATGTAGCACCTGGGTTATAGTCGTGCCTATCACCTGGGGATGACTTGATTCCTAATGAGGGGATCATTGCGCGTCCTAAGGGATAGAGGCGAAGGATAACTTGGCCAGGGTCTGTACTTTCCGTGTGGGTGTTGTTGATCGTTGTAAGTTTGCTATTGGTGTTGGGGATGAACGCCTTCATGTGTTTGGTTGCATGCCATCGAGGTTCTAGTTAACTGGCCGTTGAGGTCGTTGTGTCAGGATGGGGATGTTGTCCCTTAGGTTATAGGCATGGTAATATTTGTCTCGGGCGGACAATCGTTTCTCTTTGTTGTTTTACACAAGTTTTGCCTAATTGATCTTGTGTCAGTGTGTGGAGTCGTAGTTGTTTGTTGCCTGTTCTATGGGTGTAGTGCTCATCGTCAGAGGTGTTGTTTAGCTGTAATCATTGTTGTCTTCCTGTTTAAAAAAAAAATTGTACTTTATGCTTCGCTTGTAGTCGTAACAATAGGGGTTGTTACATATGGTATTAGAGCGGGTTCAACCCGCGACTTGGGATCACTACGACTTTCTTTGCAGTGATATTTGATTATAATGTTGCTAATTAAGTTGACTTGTATTCATGCAGGTAATTATGGTTAGAGGACATCGTAGAGGAAGACGATGAGGTGCAAGGGGAGGAGTCGCGACGCCTCCAGTAGCATCCACGCCTGAGGGGTCTAACCCCCAGGAATATGACCAGGTAGTCGGGCAGGAGCAGATAGCGAAGGGTTATGTAGTTGGGTTGATGAGGTGCTTTCAGCTCATGTTTGAGGCATTGATTAGCCGTTTGGAAAAAGATGAGGCTAGTGCACTAGCACCCCCTGAGGGTCCACTGCGCACTCCCATTGGTATTGGTAGCATTCACCATGAACTTGAGAAGGTCAGATTTCCCGAGTTATTTGTTGCCCCGGACGACGCAACCACTAAGGCATGGTTGGAGAATATGAAGATGTGATTTTCAATTCGTGACTATACCTCAAACATGAAAGTCTGCATGGCGGTCTTTCAACTAAAGGGGAGTGCTCTTCTATGGTGGAAGATGCTCCTGCCACAATTGAACATGGTCGTCGAAGACGTGTCATGGGAACTGTTAGAGGAATGGTTCTGAGAGAGGTACCTATCAGAGGATTTCATTAAGCGTGAGCTCAACGAGTTCAACGCCTTACCACAAGGCGACCATACAATGCCTGAGTACGAGGCCCATTTTATGGATTTTCTTTGGTATGCTCCGCACCTTAATATCGAGAAACTTAAGGTCAACAGGTTCTTCTTCGGCCTTAATGTTAGCATACGTGCAAAGGTTAGGATTATGATGCCTCAGACCTTGCATGATGTCATCCAAAAGGCCCTCTTAACAGAGGAGGAGCTTATTAGCGAGGGTCATAGCAGGACTCCTGCGAGACCCGCAGGGCAGGTGTCATCTGGTGCACAACAACATCAGACACCAACTAGACAAACGCTAGGATATTGTGGCTTCCAGAGAGGATCCACTTTAACTACACCTCAGTGACCAATGCCTCAGTAACAAACTCCTTATCGGGGACCACAACATCAATAGCAGCGTCGACCGCGACAACAACAGTTTAGGCCTGTTCAGTAAAACAAACCAGGATTCCAGGTCGGTGTGTCGTCAGCTTCTACTTCGGGTACCAGGAGTACTGGACTGAAGAAGGGGCGTTGGACTTGTGGCGAGCCACACTACCAGCGTGACTGCCCAATGGAGATGACTAGAGAATCTGGATCATCCGAACCCACTACTGTGGGAGATTTGGGAAAGGCCCATCAGATTCATGCAGTGGTGAATAACCCCCAGGCAGAGCACTGATCGACTGTGCTTGAGATGCCAGGTACTGTTGCTGACCATACCGTTAGTATTTTGATAGATCCCAGTGCTACCGAGAGTTTCATTTCTGGTGCAATGCTAAAGAGGATTAAGGTAAAGGTAGTCGAATAGGATGAGTTTAGCTTTGTAGAGATGTCTTCGGGAGCCAAACATAAGGTTGGAGGAAAGGTTACGGGCTGTACCCTTAACCTGGGAGATTTTGTCACCAGGGCCAACTTGTATGTCACGATATTATGATCTTATGTCGTTGTGATCGGTATGGACTTGTTAGAATCACATGAGGCGATACTCAACTGTAAGACAAAATGGTTGAGCTTGGTCGATGATGAGGGACAAAGATGCGTGATTGTAGGTCAGAACCAGGGAGTTTCCATGAGGTTTATCTCTTCCTTTCAGTTACGGAAGAGCTTGCGCAAGGGATGTAAGATTTATGCGATCCTTGCGTTAAATGAAAAAGGAGTAGAGGAAGGTCTAGAATACCTTCTGGTTGTGAGAGAGTTTGTAGACATCTTTTTGGAGGAGTTACTTGGGATGCCACCGGAGAGTGAATTGGAGTTTACCATAGACCTAAAACTAGGGACTAAACCAATAGAAAGAACACCTTACCGTATGTCAACCCCGGAGATACGAGAGTTGAGAATGAAACTGAAGGAGTTTTTGGACCTGGGACTTATACATCCTAGTGTGTCACCATGGGGTGCACCTGTTATTTTCATACGAAAGAAGGATGGGTCGTGGAGACTTTGCATTGACTACCGTTAATTGAACAAGGCAATGATCAAGATTCAATATCCGTTGTCGAGGATTGATGATCTATTTGATCAGATGAAGGGTTCTATGGTGTTTTCAAAGATCGCTTTGCGATTAGGGTATCAAAATTTATGGATCAAGGAGGATGACATCCCTAAGATCACCTTTAAGATGAGGTTTGGACATTACGAGTTTACTGTTTTATCGTTTGGACTGATAAACGCCCCAGTGGTATTTATGAGTTTGATGAACGGGGTGTTCCACGAGTACTTGGACAAGTTTTTCCAAGTATTCATTGACGATATTTTGATTTACTCTCGGACGATAGAGGATCATGACAAGAACTTGCACTTGGTACTACAACATCTGCGAGAGCACGTATGGGAAATTGTCCAAATGCTCGTTTTACTAATCGAACATTCGCTACTTAGGGCATGTCATCTACGACGAAGGTATCGTCATGGATCCAGCAAAGGTTGAGGCTATTATGGAATGGCCTGCACTGATGAATGGTCTATAAGTGCGTAGCTTCATGGGTTTAGAAGGATACTACCGACGGTTCATCGAGGGATTTTCAAAGATAGAAAATCCGATCACGAAATTATAGAAGAAGAACAAGAAGTTTGTTTGGACTGATAAATGCGTCGAATAATTTCAGAGGCTCAGGGAGAAGTTGACAACGAAACCAATACTAAAGGTCCATGACATGGATGCAGACTTCTTGGTATGCACTGATGCATCCAAGGAAGGCTTAGGCAGAGTCTTGATGCAGGATGGTCGAGTGATCGCTTACATCATGAGGAAATTGAGAAGGCATAAGGAAAACTACACGACACATGATTTGGAGTTATTAGCCATTGTATATGCCTTGAAGGTTTTGAGACACTACCTTATTGGATGCAAATTTGAACTAAAAATGGACCACTGTGGACTCGAACACATATTTACGCAAAGCGACCTAAATGCATGACAACGACGTTGGTCGGAATTGCTTAGCGAGTACGATTTCAAGATTACTTACATAAAAGGAACAATGAACCGAGTGACAGATGCATTGAGTCAGAGACCACACATCTTTTCAGTGTTGTCTCTTTAGACGAATCTACGTGAAAAGATTCTAACTCTACAATGCGACGATGACTGGTACCAAGAGGTCAAGGATTTTATCGGACAAAACACAATGATGGTAGCAAGATTTGAAGGATTTACATTTAACGAAGATGGATTATTGAGGTTTAAAAATCGGATTTACGTACCACCGAATGACAAGTTGAGGAGTTTGATCCTAAACGTGGCTCATAGAGCAGTGTACATTGCCCACCCAGGAGTCACGAAGATGAGGGTGGACCTTAAAACCTTATTCTTCTAGAAGGAAATGAAGGTAGACATAGTCAACTATGTGGCCAAATGTCTAGAATGTCAGCAAGTAAAGGTTGAACATAGACATCCAACAGGATTACTACATCCACACGCTATTCTGGAATCAAAATGGGAGGTTATTTTAATGGATTTCATTGTTGGATTTCCACTAACGACAATGAGACAGGACTCGATTTTCGTGGTAGTCGACACTTTGACGAAGAGTGTTCATTTTATTCCTGTGTGTATGATGTATTAGGCACCTGACATAGCTAAAGTTTTCATCAGTGAGATTGTGAGGTTGCACGACGTGCCTAAGAGGATCATATTCGATCGAGGATCGGTGTTTACCGAACGATTTTGGACTATTTTCCAAGAGGCCTTGGGAACCCAACTTAACTTTAGTATGACGTATCACCCGAAGATTAACGTGCAGACTGAACAAACAAACCAAATCTTGGAAGACATGTTGCACATGTACGTGATGGACCAACAAAAGCGCTGGGAATAATTCTTGCCACTGGTAGAATTCGCTTATAACAACAATTACCAAAGCACCATTAAGATGGAGCCTTTCGAGTTCCTTTATGGTTGACCATGTCAGACACCTTTGAGTTGGGATCAGCTTGAGGACAGGGTCTTGGTGAGACTACAAGTGATCCAAGAAATGGAAGATCAAATGAAAAAAACAAGACAAAGGATCAAGGAAGCGCAAGATCAGCATGAGAGTAATGTCGATGCGCACCATGTAGACCGTAGTTACGAAGTTGGCGATTGAGTCTTCTTGCGGGTAAAACCGCATAAGAGTTCGATCAAGTTTGGAAAGGGAGATAAAATCTATCCTAGGTTCATGGGACCTTTCGAGATTGTGGAGAGGAAGGGGCCCATGGCCTATCGACTAGCCTTGCCTGATTCTTTGAGGCATATGCACGAAGTTTTTCACGTATCTATTTTGAGACATTATATTAGTGATCCTACACATGTTATTGACATGAGTTTCTTGCAGGTATCGGATGAGGGGGTGCTCACGGCTAAGCCGATCCACATCCTGGATCATCGCATTCGACAACTATGACATCGAACCTTAGATCAAGTCAAGGTCCAGTGGGACAACTATAGTCTGCACTCGACGACCTGGGAGGACGCATATGATATGTGCCAACAGTTTCCATTTTTGTTTGATAGATAGACTTATGACACTTTGATACACATTATTTTGACACTTCTATACTGTGAAACTTTGGGATGACGTTTAGACTAAGAGGGGGTGTATGTAACATCCTGCTCTTGCACACACTGAGCGAACTTATTCTTTGAGGAAATTTGCTTGCAAGTGATCCGTATTATTATACTAATGGCCATTGATTATGATTATGAGGCATTGTGGATGTAATTATATGTTATTTGTTGTATTGACTTAGACAGGTGCTATTCACTTGGTTCTCCTAAGTGTGCAGGATTTGGACCTCGAAAATGTTGAGGCATCGATGAAACCTTTGGACTCCGAATTGAGTCAGGGAGTGTACTATTGGGGTTTGATTGTTATATATGTGACATATGTGCATTTGATTAGATGTTATGATTATGGATTTTATTTCTGACATGATTCGTTGATGATGCAGGATGACGATAGCTTGCCGACCAGACTCACATGTGGAGTAGAGGGCTCACGCACAATAACCAGAAACATTGAGGGAGAGGTGTGGAAAACAACCCTACCATAGCCTACTAGCACTCCCGTCGTGGCTCGAATTGTAGGTTAACGATTACCTATTTCGGGAAGACCCACGATGCCATGAGGGCAGACTGTGACAGTCTCTCACGATGATTCTAAGGGTCATGCAATAAGGTAGGGGCCATATTCCTTAGAGGCCCTTGTTCTCCCACAAAATTACCTGGTGGAGTATTGACTCCAGGGATTTTTTATGTCTACCAAGTCAGTCAACAGGTGAGTGGCACCCTTGGAGCATGTAGTGCGTCCTGAAGGGCAAGTCACACAATGGAAACAAAATGAGGCGAGTGGCAGCCTTGGAGCACCCAGTGCGTCCTGAAAGGAACGTCGCATTGTTAACTAATAAGTGAATAAACCTTGATGGCCTTAGAATAAATTATGTGATGAGAAAGTTTTAAAAACAATTTTTTCCCTAATAAAAATGTCGCCCAACCTCAGAGATTAAAATCTAGGTCTAAGTGATACTTGTGGAAAATAATAATAATAATAATAATCATCATCTTTAAACATGTGATAAAAAGGGGGGGTAAGAAATTCGATAAAATTATTAAAATTGAATTATATTGAGGGATTAAAAAATAAATAAAAAAAATTGATTGTTTGTTTCATGTGCTAATTAAAATTTTTAACCAAGAAGAAAAAGGGGAAAAAGGGGTAAAGTCTACACTTGCTAATTTGAGTTTTAGATAAAAAGGGAAAGAGGGAAATTTAAAAGAATTAAGAAACTAAGGGAAAAAGGAAGCGGTGGGGGGACATAAAGAGAAATAGAAACATAAGAAAAAAGCAGAATGACTAACTTAGCAAGGAATATTTCTTTTAAGAACTTTCTAAATTGAACTCAACTAGTAAATTAGTAAGGGGGTAAGTCATTAAAATGTGTAAGGGAATATGGGGACACTTAGGAGAAATTCTAGGAATGCTTTAAGGTGGGTGAGGGAAATAGGAGTAATTAAATAATTAATTAAATTAATTTTTGTTGCAACGAAGGGGATGGGTGACACATGTACGGGGAGCATTTTTCTGAATTAAATTATTGAACATTAAATTAAATGGGAAATTGGGAAAGAAATGACTTATAAAATCTATATAAAGGAGGGAGGAGGAGGAAGAGGATGGATCTCTTATTTCATGTGTAACGTTACGTTGCAGAATTTTTGACTTGATTGACTTATCTTGTGGGAGTTGGGATACCGAGCTCGGTGAGGAGTGGGATCTCGGCCTTGCGAGGTGAACTGGGAGCTAGTTGTTCTTTGGTTTAGTGTGTGTGGCCCCTTTGCGTCTCGGGGGTCTAAGTGGGAAGAAGAGTACCCCTAGCATTGGTTGGGAGGTACCGGTGAAGTCACATCGATCGACAAGCGGGATATGGACGGAGTGTGCGGGACAACGACTCAGAGCTATCACCTTGGGCTACAGTACACACACATTTATTTGAATGGTAGATTAATATTGAACTTTTGATTAAATTTTTGTACTTTTAATTGCGTTAAGAAAGTGTTTTACTTACCATTTTAACTGAGAACTTAAATTCACCATAGCTTTATGCTCGCTTCTTGAATTGATTCCCTTGGCAATCGATCCCTGTCTTCTATGATTGTTCTGTTGTTTATTGGTTAATCAAAGAGTTTGTGCTTGATCATTTTTCCTCATCTCTATAGCATCAGTCCATGCCTGAGCAGTTGGCTAGGAGACGAATCGACAGTCGTCACTCCGGTGCATAGCGACCTATAGATTCTAATGACCTTCTTTTGTGTGCGTGGATGATGAGCGAAGGATAGTTTTCCCAGTTGTCTACCCCTTCTTAGCTCTACGTAGTTTGTTCCTGGTTGAGTGACTGTCTCTTTCCTTCTTGCGAATGGATAACTTTGTGTTTTTAATACCTTTCCTAGCAATTTAAGTCTGCGTTTAATACTTTTCCTGGTGGATTTACTGTGTGTTTTGTATACATATGGTATGTGATTTCCCTCCGTGACTTATTACATATGATAACGAATTTTACTTTGCCTTGGGCCACAATGGACTGCGTTCTATTTCTTTTATTACTTAGTGTTTTACATAGATTAACCGATTACATATTATTACTCTGATACGTGGATCTCTTGGCATTGAATTTTATTTACATACAGTCTAATTATGCAAAAAACAAACTTAATTGGTTGATGGAGATTGAAATCGCATTTACTGTGAAAATGAGGCGTGGCTTTTGTGTGTATGCCAACATTTTAGGTGTGCCTTCGTTTTTTTTTACTGTGTATTGGGGGAGGGCATAGTTGCTGAGTATAGAGGTGTGTCCTTATGTGTAATGGTAATTCTTTTTTATTTTTGTAATGGATGGGATATATTACATGGAATACAATGCAATTTAATTTTATTGTGTCTTTTTAGACTATGAGTTTACCCATCATTGTGCAGCGATACTATTTAATTAAACAATAGTCGCACATACGCTTTAACATGGGATTGGACAACATATTTTTCTTTATCTTATGAATAGGATGGAGTCTTCACGCCAGCGTTCTTTTGCCTTTTTCTTGACTGCGATTTCTTTTATAACTCAACAATTTCTTCATTATTGAAACCCAACGATTTTCATTGATATACCACAACGATTTTGTGCATGGGCATTTCGTTTTTAATGCCCGGGCATCCTCAATGTTAAACCCAATGTTTCCATGCTTGGGTGTTTCGTTTTTACTGTCTGGGTGTTTTGTTTTAAGGTCTGGACGTTTTAGTACCGATATATCACTGTGGTTTTATTTTTTCATTATCACAACAACCTTACCCTTGTTGACTGCGTTTAATTCCGTCTTACTGGGCAACGACTTCACAGGTAGCGTTTCCTTTTTCAAACGGCCAATGATTTTGTTTTTAGCATTTGGTGGGTGTTAGTCATGGTTTCAATTGTATGTCTACACAGTAATTCATAGTTAGCAATGTTATATTTATATTTTCATTACCCATCTATGCCATACCTTTTTCCACCACAACGAATGTTTATGGCAGCTTCATATAGATACCGTGACATGAATTAATAGCCTCCACATGATTATTAAACAGACTGTTCTCTTGTTTTATAGACATCCCTTTTGACCGCAACCCTTTAATGTGTCTGACAACAAATTTTTAATGGGTATGACGGAGTGTTTTCATGTGTAGCGATTCCCATAAATACTGGGACAATAGTTGTTGTGTTGTAGCGGGTGTTGTGAATAGATGTTGACAGAGATTTTAATGATAACTGTGTGTAATTGTTGTGTGTGGGTGGTCGGGCATGATTGAGAATTCAATATATTGCTGATAGCATCTAGATTTGGTAGATAGCAGGATAAATGTTGTTGAGAGCATCATAAATATTATGGATAGCGTTGAATAGCATAGCATTTTAGATATTGATAATATCATTTCAAATTTCATTGCTAGGATTTTGAATATTGATGATAGTTTTTAAATAAGCGTTTAATTTATTGCTAATAGTATCATCATGTATAGCGTGCTAAATATTGTGGAAGGCAAAATGTCATTACACAGTGATATTATTGCATTATGGCTATTGATCAAGTGATATAATTTTTAATTATGAGTAGTTTATCAATTGAATTATCCAGACACCGCGATGTATTGGACAACTTAGCTCACTTTTGTTAAACATGTGGATATTGTCAATATTATTATATAGTGTTAAGGTTGTTGATTTAGACTGGTTAACTTTGGTTAAGGGATTAATTTAGACTATGGTTATAGTTATGGTTAATTTAGTGTGACAACGATTGTTTATAGTTTTAATATTGATTAAATTAGACTTGTTAAATTAGATTGTAATTATTAACTAATTGATAATTTAGACTTGCTAAATTTGATTCGTATTTAATGTTAAATTAGATTGTAAATTATTGACTAATTTGTAATTTAGACTTGCTAAATTAGATTGTAATTAATGTTAAAATAGATTGTAATTATTGACTAATTTAGACCTGAATAATGGTTGGGTTGTTGGCGAAGTCATGTATTAGCTTGCGTTTTTCTTCGAAAGAAGTCATCTTATGTCTTGTCTATTTGTTGCCTGGGGTGTGGAAGTAGTCCTCTTGTCAGTAACTCAACTCCTAGCGAGTTGGATTCATCTTGAGTCCTTGGTTTAGATAGGGTATGTAGCGCCTGGGTTATAGTCGTGCCTATCACCTGGGGATGACATGATTCCTGATGAGGGGATCATTGCGCACCCTAAGGGATAAAGGCGAAGGATAACTTGTTCAGGGTCTGTGCTTTCTGTGTGGGTGTTGTTGATCGTTGTAAGTTTGCTATTGGCACTGGAGATGAACGCCTTCGTGTGTTTGGTTGTGCGCCATTGAGGTTTTAGTTAACTGGCCATTGAGGTCATTGTGTTGGGATGGAGATGTTGTCCCTTAGCTTCTAGGCATGGTAATATTTGTGATCGGTGGGCAGTCGTTTGTCTTTGTTGTTTTACACATGTTTCGCCCAGTTTCTCTGGTGCCAGTGCGTGGAGTCGTAATTGTCTATTGCTTGTTCTATGGGCATGGTGCTTGCCGTCAGATGTGTTGTTTAGTTGTAATCGTTGTTGTCTTCCTATTTAAAAATAAATAAATGCACTTTCTGCTTCGCTTGTAGTCATAACGATAGGGGTCATTACAAAGAATCTCGAACAGAGAAATACAACCCTAGCTAGGAATCCCAATCGCCCGTAGTAATATTTCCAAAAATTTAATGCAAGTGACTGAAACCCAATAGGATAGTTGGAACATCACCCCTCAGCTCTTGTTCCAAGATTGTAACACTTGGCACTTGTTTGGGCTACCACAAAAGGCTTTGGAGGTGTGTCTTAATGAGAGATGGGACACAATAAGAGTGACATTAAAAACCTCCATCCACCTTGTAATACAAGTATTAAAGTTTCATAAACCTCGGACAATGTCGACCTTAACTGTGGTGTGTCCATTAAACCTCATGATTGCCACATTACCTATTCTATGTTAAAAATATTAGAGTGACCCCTCCCCTTTACCACGTTAGGGATAAGAGGGTATAGTTAATATCTTTAGTAAATTGCATAAAAGCCAAGTTATTTATACCGTCGACCTTCATTATCAAGAGATAAGTCCAACATATTCATACTTAAGGTTGAGTAGAAATTACACAAGGATTATAAAAAGGGCCTAATCCAAACCCCTACTTTATTAGATATGAATGATAGGTTGGTAACTACGTAACTATGGGAATGGAATTCACATATGATTTACAATATGAAAATTAAGAATTAGTATGTTAGAATTGTAACTGAGGACCAGTAAAGATAATATTGAGTTAAATACTGAAAATATTGTATTCAAATAAGTTATTATCTTTATAAATTGAGTAATCGAAATAGAAATTCTTACATCTTATTAGTTGAAAATACTAAATTAATATATGAAAAAAAATTGGGGTATATGACACAAAAATACAAAAAAATTTAATTGTTAATAACTAAAAACTAATAAACTTATATATTAACATTATCAAATTTGATTCTATAAAATATATAGTGATCGAAACCTCTATATTATATATATAATATATCATATGTAATACATATACCTCTATATTGAGAGAGTATAATATATCATATGTAATACATAAGGATATATTATATATAATATATCATATGTATTACATATGATATATAATATATTACATATGATATATAATGTATCATATGTATTACATATCATATATAATATATTATATATACACATATGATATATAATATATCATATGTATTACTTTCTTAAAACTGGTTATTATAAAATTAGTTATAGTAATTTCAACAAAATTTATAAATAACTTAAAAGATATTATGAAGAAACAAAATCACAAGTAATTTTAAATAAAAAGTTTAGTTATTAAAACCAAAACTAATAAAATAAATACTAATATTATATAACCAAATTACATTTCAAACATTCAATAAACATTACATTAAACATAACTAGATAAAGTAAAGAAGTCAAGAAATCTCAATCATAAAGATGACTTATATTTATATAAAAATCTACTAATAATCAATTTTCTAAATATGCTAAACTCATAAAAATCATATAATGACATTTATAAATTAACATCATAAATAAATAAGCAACAATTAAAATGACATAATTAAAAAAAACAAATCCATAATCATTAAAGGGGAAGACAAAAATTATTTCTATATTAATAAAGTATGTTTCATAAAAATGTAATGATCTAAATGTCTTCACAAATATATCTCCACTTTCAGGCTCCTTTTACATAAGAATAAAAATAAATAAAAATATATTTCATTTATCATCAAACTAAACATCAAACACTCAGACAATGCCCAAATCAAATAACATAAACAATAATTAATCAAATACCTTAATAAAAAATAATAAAACTTTGGTGTCACAAGCTCATACCAACAATGATTTCGAAAGATGTTTGTCTCTATGCACACAAGAAGAACACTAATTAGCTCTATAAGCAACCAAAGTAAAGACATACACCATTAATGAGTGACATAAGGAATGTTCTCATATTACTATTAACACTTATTGTAAGTAGAATATTAATACAAAAGTAACAAAACTTAACTTTGATGTCACATGCTAAGCTCATAACAACACTAATTTTGAAAAATGCTTCATCTCATCTCTATGTACATAAGAAGAATACTATTTTATTCTATCATCAACCAAAATATATTAACCATCATTAATAAGTAGAATGAAATAGGAAATGTGCGAATACTAATTTATTCTATCATCGACCAAAATATATTAAGCACCATAAGTAGAATGAGATAGGAAATGTGCGAATACTATTTTATTGTATCATCGACCAAAAGATATTAACCACCATTAATAGTAGAATGAGATAGGAAATGTTCCCATATTGCTATTAACACTTAGTCTATTAGAGTAAATAGAATAGAATAAGATAGGAAATGCTCCCATATTATTATTAACACTTAGTTTTTAATATTATGAAAAAATACTAAACATAAAATGAACGACTCTAGGGAATGTTTCCATATTACTATTAACACTTAATACATTATTATTGTGAAAAATTCTAAATATAACATATATAACATAGAGGATGATAAATCACTTTTATAAAGAAAATAAGAAATGGATTTAAAAGTATTTTTATTTTAAAAACCAAAAGAGAACTCAGATTGTATTATAAAAATTAAACGGAAACTGTGTGGTAGAAAACACAAACTGTATGAGATGAAAGATATCCCGCATTTTATTATAAAAATAAAAACAAAAACCGTGTAACCGAATAGACTCTTTAAATTTGTATTATAAAATCATACTATTTATAAAAGTTTGAAGGAGATGCACAAGTAGCATGTAGCTGAACAAATGGTTTGTGGCTGAATTTAAATTTAGATTACCTAATCCATTGAGAAGCACAAACAATATATATAAACCACACCTAATGCATTGAGAAGTACAAACAATATATATAAACCACCATTTAACTTTCGTGTTCAAACTTAGGGCACTGGTCTGATTGACGAGTTCGGATTGCTTCCCGTCTGAATTGGGGAGGTATTTACGCAGTAGAAACAAAGAAACGTATCCATGAACTGAAAATGTATGGCAAATTTCCAGTTTATGTAGGCTTATAGAATAGGAGAGAAGGTGCCCACTGTGACAGAGAATGGTAGTGATAAGATGAAGATGAAATCAGATTTGGGACTCAGACAAAATCTGAGAAAACCAGTACCTTTTAAAACAAGTTTAGTAAAACCGAAAACTTGCGCTTCCCGCTGATTAAGGCGTTAAAATGTCGTACTCCAGGAGTTCTGCCGATTAGTCGTCTGGATAGGAATATCAGGCCAAGTATTAGACAGAGTCATATGTTGACCGGAATATTTACATACCCGCTAATTAACAGACCAGCTCAAAGTAATTGGCGCAAATTATTAATGTGCAAGTATGGAGATATAAACTAGCACATCCACTACTGCAGTGGATGGTGAACGCCGATCAATTTAACATTTTAGAGAAATCATTCAAAACCTCACGTAGGTGTAATGGGTCTGCCCTCATGCCCTACCCTCATTTAAGAAACGGTTGGATTTAAGAAACTGATGAATTCAAGAAACATAAAGGAAAAAGAGAATCACTATGATAAGTTTTTGTTTCT